>CAUYLG010010790.1:257500-354121 GCA_963573385.1 Cacajao melanocephalus | reverse complement strand
GGGGGGGGGACAGGGCTCAGGAGCAGCCGCGGGTGGGGCCAGGTGGGCCAGGAGCCTGCCGGGAGGGGTCTGAGACTGTTGGGTCCCTTGTAAGGAAGGACTTGCTAATGGTTGGAACTGCCAGTGGCAGGAGGGAGAAGCGTTCTGTGGGCAGAGAGTGCCCTTGGGGATGCCAGCTCCCTTCCCTGTCACTCAGCTCTGGTCACTGATGACCCTGCTCTAGGACAAGGCTCCTTCCCAGGACCCTGCCATCCCTGACCGCAGGAGCGGTGCCCAGCACCCTGGAGTCCCCCAAGGGTTGGGGTTTTTGCCACCCCACCCACACTCACACTCACACATGCTTATGGGAGGCCACACCTGTTTTGATCTCTTTCCCCTCCAACCCTCTGCCCACAGTTTAGGCAAAGCTGGCCCTGTGTTCAGAGACCCTGAGCAGCAGCCTCCTGTGTGGATGGAACCCACCCCACCCAGTTTGTTCTTAGAGATGGTATCTTTGTGAAAGGCAAAGGGCCCCAGTCACTGGGAAGAGGAATTTTGGGCTCTGGACTCCTCAGAGGTCCTAAGTGCGCCAGTCAGACGCCCTGTGTCTTTGTAGCATCTGGCACTCCCTGGAGATGGAGACGTTGGTGGGGGCGTGCCCATCTTCCCTGCATTTTCAGGGAGGGCTGGAGAGGGGCCCTCCTAGGAAGAGAGTGGAGAGAGGATACTGTTAATTTAGAGTGGGACAGGCTGGTTTGGCAACCCGAAGCCCCAGCCACGCAGGTTTTCCTAATCTGCCCTCTAGGCCCCGAACTGCCACTGCCACCAGTGCTGGAAATGAGAACAGGGCTCCTGTCTATCCCTTAGAGCTGACTCATCATGGCCCTGCCGAAGAGTGATGTGTGTGTGTGTGTGTGTGTGTGTGTGTGTGTGTGTGTGTGTGTGTAAAACAGAGAGGGAGGTGGAGGAACATGGAGAGAAGGAGCCAGGAGTTGGGATAAACCTGGCCCCTGGTCATGTGTTTCACCAGCAGTGGCTCCTAACTCCATGTGGTGTCCCTGCTGCTGCCTGCCACAAGCAGGTGGGCAGAGTGCCAGGCGTGTCAAAGGTGATGATGTTGCAGAACCAAACTCACAACCAACCCAGAATCTCTCTTGGGGGGGACACTCTCCAAATGTAATACAACTAAAGAAGGCCAGGAAAGGAAAAGAAATTCCTTAGCTTATACATCTTATAAATTGTCTCTTGAATCTATTTTAATAGAATAAAATATTAAAAATAAACACCAATATACATAGCTTGCATGTGTATGCTGTTTTGTATAAGAATTCCACTATTATCACCAACATCCCCATTTTAGAGGCTGAACTTGCAGGAAACTTGGAAAGAATTTTTCCTAATTAAGTTTGACAACAGTCGGAAAATACGATGTTCAATTCGACAATCAATGGCGCTTCCAGAAAACTGGCTGACACGTACGGATGTAGACATGTCTGCACAACTGCTGGAAGTTGGGATGTTGCTTTTTTTTTTTTTTTTTCCTAACAATGGTTTTTATGTTAAAATTGAGAAAAAGAAATTTAAGATTTTTCAACTTTTGGTTCGTTTGCCCAAAGATCATTTTTACCGTTTGAAAGTTGCTCATCCATTCAAAGCTTTATACCATTAATAGGTAACAGTATAATCAAATAGGTAGAAGTTTCATGAGCAAGATACTTCCAGCAGTGCAAGGTATTTGGACATGGGCGGGGTTAGATGCCAGGCAGAACCCATTCTCCTCCAAAACAGCCCACATGCCTGGATGTGTTTAGGGGAGGGAGAGCCAGGCCAGAATGCACTTCATAAGCCCAGGCATGGTGCAATCAGCTTCAGACTCACTATCCCAAAGAAGCATTTTCCCATAGGAAAGAAACTGCTGAAACCAAAACAAGAAAACAGAATAATGCAGCTTGTGGTCACTTTATGGTTAAACACTTTCTTCTGGCCAGGGCTTGGTGAACTTGACCACAGTCCCTAGAGCTCACTGCATGCATACAGCAGAAGGATTGGCTCCTGTTGGTCAGGCCAGGGCATTGCTGCTAGGAGGGTAGGAGGGTGATCCAACCCCCTCTGGGGCCCTAAGCTCACTGTGGTGTTCAGGCCCCATCTGTTCCTCTGCCCTGTTTTTTTTTGTTTTTTTTGTTTTTTTTGTTTTTTTTGCCTTTGAAATCATGAATCCTGTAGATAATTCCAAAACTAATTGTGAGACTTCAACAAAAGGAATACCTCTGCATCATGGCTCAGGCACATGGCAGTATGCCATTGGCATATCCAATTCTTAGTCTGAAGAAACAACTTGGTGGGACTGGATAGTTTCAAATATAGAAACAAGCTTCAAAACTCATAGGGGAAAGACTACTAAAACATGCCAGAGTATCAAGTGATTAGGTGTTTGGCATTGCCAAGCAGCAGTGGTAATTTCCTGGTGATTGAAAATCACAGAGAATCATACAGGAAACTGTAATCTCCCCTAGAAACCTTTGGTCACTGGGTAAAGAATCCCCACACAAAGTAGTACCATTCATGAAGAAAACTCAACATTTGTTAGAAATGTTTTTTAAAGTGCCATAGTGTTTTAAAAAGTGAACATTGGATTTCAAGATGGGGTATGCATTTCACATATTGATTAAACATTGAGTATGTTTATTTCTGATGAAAAGCTTTGCATTTTAGCAATGCTGCCTTGGGATATTAATCAACCTTCAATCTTTAGTCTCCTAAAATGTATCCACTGAAGTTAAGTGACATTTTCCATTCAAGGAAATATCATTACAGTAATTACTGGAACTCTTCAGTGAATCAGAACACTGAAGTTCATCCCCATTTTGCAGATAGAAAAGCTGAGTCAAAGGGCTAAATGATCTCCAGAAGCTAAACTGATGAGAGCTAAAAAGGACTCCAGATGCACCTGCAACCTGCACATGGCTCATATTCAGATATGTACCTATTGATGCACACACACACACACACACACACGCACACATAATCTGGAGCCCTGTCTTGAGTAGTATCCTCAAGGGATTACAGATTACAGCACCTACCCTCCATACCTAAGGGCACAGTATTTTCAGATAACCCATTTGTGTTCAGGATTTGACACCAGGTAGGAGAGAAACGTGGAACCATCATAGAATGTAATAGAGGTTGACTCACCTGTATCCTAATAAAATGTGACTTGTCCAATAAATCTCTTTCGAGTGTTAACTGTGTGGCGTTAAGTCATGCAGCAAATGAGCTAAACCTGTTGCTACCCTCACAGAGCCACCTTCCAGTGGTTGGGACAAAGATGAGGGAGCAATTACAGTCTGGATGTGGCTGTTTGGCACTAAAAGGATTACTTTATGATCAAGGCATCAAACATCTCACTTGTAAACACAAGTATCATATTGTGTCTTGTACACAGACCCCGCTGTGTTCCACACCCTGCTAACTCAGGAAGTGTTTGATTTCTCAGTTTCATAACTTTATTGTGATTCCAGGCAGGGAGTAAAGCACTGCCCCAGGCTGGTGCAGGTCCCATCTGCTCACTTTTCCAGTGTCATTTAGGAACCTTAACTTAAAACCTGTCCTCACATTAGAAGATCTGTCAGCTGTCAGTGACAGGGAAGGCAATTAACGTGATCAGAGTTGGCCCTTTCCCAGGGCTTCTGGGTGTTCAGTCCTTTAGAGCATCCCCCATCTATAGGTTAGAATTTTGAGAACACTTTTTCTTTTAATCTGATTTAAATTTTGCTAACCAACGTTATTCAAGGTTAACTGCTGGGTACCTGCAATAAACTGTTTTCTTTGGTCAGATTTCACCAGTGGCTGAACACAAAGA
Organism: Cacajao melanocephalus; assembly: GCA_963573385.1. Classification (NCBI taxonomy): domain Eukaryota; kingdom Metazoa; phylum Chordata; class Mammalia; order Primates; family Pitheciidae; genus Cacajao; species Cacajao melanocephalus. The sequence goes on along the minus strand of CAUYLG010010790.1, from coordinate 350,283 downwards.
ATTGAAAATATCTTTAGTTTCACCCAGTTCATGGAAGGCAATGAATAGTATATTAAATTGGACCTTCACCCAAAAATGAAAGAAAGAAAAAAGAAAATTGAAGTTGCGTCCCTGCTGTAATCTAAAGCAAATTAGACCTGTGAGTCATTGAGTCTTTCTCCACCCCAAGAGTCAGCCATTCATCCATCAGACAGCCTGAAGGTCAGGGAAGGTGTCGGGAAGGTGTCAAGGTCAGGAAGGTGACTCTGTTTGATGGTTCCTGTGTATATTTCATTAAGCCTTCACAACAATCCAATGAAGCCCCATTTTACTTATGGGGAAACTGAGGCTCAGGCCAGAGAAGTGACTTGTTTCCCAGAGACCACAGATAATATTGAGCTATGTTGGTAGAAGCCTACCTACCCTCTATTCTTGACTTTTCTGCTTTCCATTTCATCCCTCAGGTCCTAGAGAGACCTCACTTTTCTAGACCCACTTCTGACAATCCAGGTCCACGTTCTGTGCCGTTTGGTGTGCTCCTGGGGCCCCTGGATGTATAGCATCACACCCACAGAAGACCAAGTACCTTCCCGCATCTTCTCCTGTGGTTTATGTGGGAAGGGGCCTCCTACCTTCTTCTGCAGTAACATCTCTAAAGCCAGGGAGACTGTGGACAGGTGATAGCAGCTGACTGACTGAGTGAATGAATGAAGAATGAATGAATGAGTACATGTGTGAGTGGGTACAGTGGCACCCTCAGCTTTTCATAAACTCTCCTACCCTCCACCCAGTCCCCAGCCTCCCATGATGGGTCTGATTCTTCCTTACCCAGGGCCAGGCCTGCTGCTGGACCCTGCAGATACAACACTGAGTGGGCCACAGCCCAGGGGGGCATTGGTGTTGAATCCCCGTGCTGGGGGGCCACTTGCTATGCTGGGGAAATTTGGAGTGGGCGCAGAGCTGGGGGATAGGAAAATTCAGAGATAGTGTTGACATTGAGGCCAGTAGGGTTTTGTTAATCCATGTAAGTTTCACTTTGAGCATGAAAGCAATCATAATAATGTAAATTATATTCCTGAGAATCTAGGTTGATACCCTCACTGTTACGTGTTGGTGAGTGGTTAGATATGTATATTTTTATCTGAGGGATGATTTGTTATTTGACAATGATGTCCGAGCATTCTCCAGATCACCCTTCCCTTTCCCTGCTGTACTCCCTAGATCTAAACCTCCTCATCCAAAACAGGGCTTAGTTTCCAAGGAGGTAGGAAGAAGTTGAAGTCAGGAATGCGTCAGGCTTGTGTGCTTCTTTCACAGGGCCAGTCCACAGCCAGACTGAAAGATGGGAAAGGCATCAAAGATACTTGCGAGGGATCATTTTCACTTCCTCCTAGAGGTGTTGAGGAGTTGCCTGTCCCCAGGCCCCTAATCCAGTCTGGCAATCCATCACCTGCACTGAGGCCCCCAGACCTGCATGCACGGGTGGTTCCGATCTGCCTAAGGCACTCGTTCGCTTCAGCACCTGAACCAAACAACTCCACCCACTTTGACTGAACATCCCTTTGCTAGGCTGAGACCACTTTACTTTGAGAAGCCTAAGGGCAGGTGGGGTTATGGGAAGAAGATGGACTTCTGGAGTGAGTAGAATTAATACTTTAATGAAAGGTTTCTGTTTCAGGATTCTTGAAAAGTGTACAGCTTCATTCTTTATGTTCTTTTTGTAATCCTGAATGGTATAGGACTGCCTCCTTGCTTTATTTATATTGATTACTTTCATTTGTAAAAATTTTTTTTCCTTTTTGCTAAAAAGAATAGACCATATTTTATATTTAAATTGGGGGAATTAAAGGCAATTTGGTATGTTGTTTAAATAAGGCAACATCTAAGAAAGAAATTGCCAGGGGAAGAAGAGGGAAAACTTTTAAAGAATCATTTGTTATAATTTGTTATGCAGTTCTTAAGAGATACATTGCCCCTAGTCGTCTTTTTTTTTTTTTTGGTCATTCACTATGGCTTTAATTTTTCTACAATGCCCTGGTTAGTATACATAATACATGAAATAAAATTTGAGATATAAAAATTTAAGAATTTACAACAATAATGCTCTTTATTAGCAAGTTTATTTTTATTATCATTGGTGAGAATATTTTCTTCCTTTTCAGATTTGGAATATGTAAAGCTGTTAGTATGCGTAACCATATCTCCGCATTCACTGTAGGGACAAAATTAAAATGAGATTTATAACACGAAAAAGCCATACATTTTCAAGTAACTGGTAAGATCGATGCTTGCACATTCTGACCTGTCAGAAGAGACCCACTCTTGAGCTCAGATTTCACACAGCCTGGTTCATACAGCCCATCAAAGCCCTCTTGACGGCCTAATGGGGCACCCACAGTGAAACGGACTTTTAGGACAGCTGAGCGTAGAATGATGAGTCTTTGCTGAGATGTCCAGTTTACCATCCAACAGAGCAGTCTCTCACGAAACCAGATACGGTGTTGTGGCCTTTGAGAAATGGAGATGTGCCACTTAGAGCTGATGTGTTGCGTGCTTTACAAATGTCCTTGCACAACGGACTGAGTGAAATCTCCAAGACAGAGCAAAAGTTTAGAGCTGGAGTGTTGTATTCAAGAATACAGACACCTACAGCTGAAACTAGCATTTCTAAGATGCACCAGACTGGCTTGAGTTGAGTTAGGGTGATGAGGTCATTTCAGTGAATGCCTACTAAGAGCAGAGGTTTATAGATATGATTTCTAATAAAAAGTAATCATCAACGTAGTAAGCTAGTAATAGTAACAGTAAGCTAGCAATAGGAAGTTAGTAATAGTCAATTTCTAGTCAATTAATAGTCAATTGCTAGTCAATTAATAGTCAATTACTAACTTAGCTTTACAACTGAAGAAACTATGGTTCAGAACACTAAAGTGAATTGCCAAAAAAAGAGGAGTTGGGGAGGACCAACATTTAAAGCCAGACTTGTCTAAACCCAAAGTTTACATTTTCCCGGCCGCTGTCTGCATACCTTTTCTATATAAATGGAGATGGCTGAGAAATGCTATGTTCCTGTTCCTAAAGCTCTGCTCGAGAGACCTTAATCTGTTGTGTCCACTTACGAAAGATCAAATACAGGATAGAAACATGATTAACTTTGGATGTATTACAAACAAGTATAATTTAGTAGATATGGTTTTAAAAATAGAAATTTGACTTTGTTCTTTGTTATAAAAATAGTAGGCATGATTTTAAAAATCAAGAGAGCCTACTAAATGAATACAGTCTATAGTTTTCAAACAGGAGAGACGGAACAAAAAAAATCACAGCAAGAAATTCTAAATTATTTATCATCTCTGGCCCACCATCAATTTTTGTATGACCTATGAGTTAAGAGTGGTTTTTACATTTCTTAATAGTTGAAAACACTCAAAGGCCAGGCGCTATGGCTCATGCCTGTAATCCCAGCACTTTGGGAGGCTGAGACGGGTGGATCACTTGAGGTACGGAGTTTGAGACCAGACTGGTCGACCTGAGGAAACCCCCATCTCTACTAAAAATACAAAAAATTAGCTGAGTGTGGTGGTGTGCACCTGGAATCTCAGCTACTCGAGAGGCCAAGGCACAAGAATCACTTAACTCGGGAGGCAGAGGTTGCAGTGAGCCAATATCACACCACTGCACTCCAGCCTTGGTGACAGAGTGTGACTGCACCTCAAAAAAAAAAAAAAAAAAAGAAAAGAAAAAAACTCAAAAGTAGAATGTTTCATGATGTGAAAATTCTACAAAATTAAAATCCTGGTGCCCATAAATACAGTTTTGCTGGAACATGGCACACCCATTCATTTATAGGCAATCCATGGTTGCTTTAGTGCTATGTGGGCAGAACTGGGCAGCCCCAAACTTGTGGTTTCTTCTGGCCATACACTGAAAGTTTTGAATGGAATAGGACTCATCAGCATACTGGACATGTCACCAAAATTCATGACCTGTCAACACATGTGGCTCTTGCTATGCCATGCTATAGCATATGACATATAGCATATAGCTATATATATATGTAGCTATATATATATATATATATATATATATATATATATATATATGCTGTAGCCATGACTATAGTATATGGCATATAGCATAGCATCTCAAGAGCCACAGGCATTGACAGGCATGACTTTTCTTTTACTGGTACATACCCATCATATCAAAACCAGAAAAGAAGAAAAAAGTAGACTTCACATGTTGCAATTTCAAGGCAAGGTAGAGTATGGATTATTTTGTTACTGAATCAGATGGCTAAGCTAAGCCTTGTGTTTCTTATGCAATGATGTCATGCTGCAGTCAAGAACCCACCATCCATCACCATGGCCAGACTAAGCACCCCTCACAATACTGCTTCTCATGGAAACTATGGTGAGGGAAATGAGGATATTTAGAACAGGCTCTCTCTCACCATAGCAGAATTTCTTTACAGAATTAAGAAAATGGACTGGGTGCGGTGACTCACACCTGTAATCCCAGCACTTAGGGAGGCCGAAGCAGACAGATGGCCTGAATCCAGGAGTTTGAGACCAGCCTGGGCAATACTGCAAAAACATCTCTTTAAAAAAAAAAAAAGAAAGAAAAGAAAAAATGAAAAATAGGCTATGACCACAGTAAGTTTCCAAGTGTCTCATTTGTTGACCAAGCAGGGAGTACCATTTACCCATGGGAAGTTAATTAAGTCGTATTTGATGGCAGCAGTTGAAGAAATGTGCCCAGAAAGTGTCCAGGAAAAAGAAACTTGTTTAGAAGTATTAGCTTTTTGTCCTCAACTTTGTTCTATTATAATTATACATTATCATTTGAACACCATCAATACAAATTTTGTGGAAACTTATTTTCTCTATTGTTATATAAGTATCACAATATATCTTTGCCTCTGCCCCTTGGTACACAAAGCCCAAGGATCATTTGAGAAGGGCACATGGATGAGAGGTTACCTGTGCCCAGTCGAGACAATTAGGATAACCAATATAGGAATGGAAAGTCATTGTGTTTAACACGCAGAGACCTACTGGAAAAAGGGCTAAGAGTAGAGAATAGCTGGGCACAGTAGCTCACACCTGTAATCCCAGCACTTTGGGAGGCCAAGGCGGGCAGATCACGAGGTCTGGCTAACACAGTGAAACCCTGTCTCTACTAAAAATATAAAAGATGAACTGGGAGGAAGAGTAATCCTGTTTTCTTTGATGGAGCACATTCCACACAGTTCTTTCTTGTCTTTCAACTTCTCTTTTTCCTGCCATTTTCAGTCTAGAGAAAGAGGGTGAGCAAATGGAACTCCATGCCTGGGCCGGTGTGAAACTTCCCTTTTCTCTTATACAATTCTGCTAAAAGCAAGCTTGGGTGATCTTGGAGCCAGTTCATTGCTGCCCTCTAGCAGGCTCCCCGCTGGAGCCCAGCACGGCTGCCGGGAGAAGGGACACTGCACTTCACAGCACTGCGAGAAAGACGAAGCCCACATGCTGAGTCAAGTGCTCTCTTACCTGAACCTGGATCCTCATTTCACCAGCTCTCTTTGAACAGGCAAGTCTGGGCAAAGCTTCTAAAATAGAAGAGGCACTTCTTTCTGGGGACAAGGAGCAGTGAAAGGTCATGACTTAAACCAAAGGCAGAAACATGCTTGGATGTTGCTGAAGAAAAAGAAAATGAATCTTTTATGGAAGTTGTTTGATGAGCGCATCCTTTCAATCACTTCCTTAACTTGCCAGTCCACCAACTGGTACTGAGATGACATCTAAGGATCACCACAGAAATGTCATACATCTTAGCCTCAACTTTAGAACTTTGCCATAATTAGTCCACCAAGTTCTAGCATCTTCATTTTCTTGTGATTCTCTAACTGTTCCAGAGAGCACAAGAATTGAGTTTTTTGTAAAAATACATATACTTATTGGGAACTTTAATAACCCTGGCAGTTTGTCAAATGCAGTGTAAGAAGGGTTGCACAAACCTGATGTCCCCTCTTTAGAGAGGATTATTTGAGAAGGGCACATGGATATGAGGTTACCTGTGCCCAGTAGAGACAGAATAGGGATAACCAACGTAGGTATGGAAAGTCATTGTCTTTAACACACACAGACCTACTGGAAAAAGGGCTAAGAAAGAGTGGAAAATAAGGAATGAGGCCATAGGAGAGCCACGTGTTGATTTAATCCATTTCAAATCATATATGACTAATCAAACAAAGCCTCATTAGCCAAGCTCAAAGTTTTCCTACTTTGCCATTTTTATTTGCTAATTAAGTATAACAATATTTACTTCTCAATACTTATCACCTAAGTAATAAGCTCTTTTCAAGTAGAAGGCAAAATCTAAGGAATTTAGTAACTAACAATAATGTAATAATGTAATAGTTATTACATTACTTCAGTTAGTTACACGGGTATATTACATCGCCTATTATGTGATACAAATCTGTAAAGGAGGAACGAGGAACCGTGTCTTATTGACCCTTGTGTAGGGGCCTTGCCTGGGGGTTCCTAGGTGGGTGTTCAGTCGGTGTAGCCAGGTGGTGGGTTTAAAGGAGGCTGTTTTTCATCTAGAGCAACTGAGTCCACCACACAGAGGGATCCTGCTGAGTTACGCTGCCGCTCACCACAAGGAGGCAGCAGAGCAAAGCACGCCAGGCCGGGTGAAGAATAGGTGTTGAGTGACAAGTGGATAACCAGGCACTGTGCTAACAGCGTTTTGGTTTTTGTCAGTTCTCCTGGAAGACTCACAACATCACGCATCTTATAGGACTTTGAAAAGACTCTTATCAGTAACACCCCAATTGCACCTGGGGCAGGCTTGCTGGAATGAGACCCTGCAAAATAATGTTTTTCCTTGGCTCCATTGAGGGCCAGGCCTGTGGCGTCTCCCCAGGTCTCCTGGCCTCCAGCTTAGCGCCTACTTTGAAATGGAAGCTCCTGCTCATCCCAACTGCCCAGCCTTACCTGCTGGGCCCCTCCCAGCAAGCCTACTCTTGATCCCCGTCCTCACTGCTCTCTAGAGCCCTCTGTATCTCACAGGTGAAGAGAGAGAAAGAGAAATCTTGGTGAATGGCATGGTGCCCTTGACACTGTTGAACAGAATTGTATTGCTTTGCTGGAAAGTTTGGAGAACAATTAGCAATTGATTAAAAAAGAAGAAGAAGAAAATACAAGTTGTACAAGGCAGAAAATATAATCTTAGAAATTTTACAAAGTTCAGCTATAAATAATAAGTTGTTAAAGTAAGGTGAACAATGTGCATTAATGTAACCAAAAGTCATGCTATAATTTGAATGGAAGATGGAAAATGGGGACAGGAAGTGGAGGTGAGGTAGGGGTGGGACCAAACCCATGTCTATGTTGTAGGAGGTCAAAGGAAAATGTCTAAAAAATTTTTTAAAAAAGAAAGAAATAGCAGTGATGACATATTTTTTTGGAAATATGAGCAAAATACAACAACAACAACTACAAAATGTAGCTAGAAGAACCATAAGTACAGCTGACCCTTGAACAACCTGGGTCTATTTACACATGGATTTCTTCTACCTCTGCCACCCTTCAGACAGCAGGACCAGCCTCTCCTCTTTCTCCTCCTCAGCCTACTCAACATGGAGATGATGAGGACGAAGACCTTTATAACGATCCACCGCCACTCAGTGAATAATAAGTATATTTTCCACTGCCACTTAGTGAATAGTAAATATATTTTCTATTCCTTATGATTTTCTTAATGATATTTTTCATTTCTAGCTTATTTTTAGAACAAAGTATATAATACATATAACATACAAAATATGTGTCAATGGACTGTTTATCAGTAAGGCTTCCAGTCACCAGCAGTCTATTAGTAGTTAAGTTTTGGGGGAGTCACAAGTTATTCATGGATTTTTAACTGTGTGGGAACTTGGCGCCCCTGATCCCCTCATTGTTCTGGGGTGAACTGTAGTTACCACCAAAGATTTGGACTTGAAAATGATAGGAAATGAGTCAGAGTAAAATTTTGTATAAAAGCTTCGTAGCAATATTTCACTTTCTAAAATATAAGCCTGTATCAGCTTGATGAAAATGAAAGTTAAGGAGAATGGAAAGTCCAGTGCCCACTTGGAGACTTCTGGTTGCTTGTGTCCTTGTATCTTCAGAATTTTGTCCCTTTGCTGTTTCTGGGTGTTTGTGGGCCACAGAGGAGACAGTACTTCATACCTCAGAGCAGAAATCTGAGACTCCAGGACTGGGCATCTGGTCCTCAAATTTCCCTCCACCCCTGGCTGCAGAAGACCATGCCTACCCCCGTGGGCTGCCCTGGCCTCACCATCTCACTGCCCAACCCCATGTCTTTTCTCATTATGTTCCTATCCTTGAAGATTGCCTCCAGCCATCCCTGATTCACCTCCCTCTTTTGTGCAGAAGGTTTCATCTCATACTTTATTCCTCAACAGTGCTCCTAGCTCTCATTTGGACATCCAGAGCCTATCAAGGTTGCTGAGACAATGAGGAAGCCGTGGACTTGGGCAATGCATGTCCAGATGGCAATCTGTTCTGAGCTCTCCAATATTTCATGATAAGTTACCTCCTCAGTGGCCCCCTCCCTAGTTAGCACTTCCCTCACAATCACATTTAGCTATTTTTATGATTTTTCTTTCTCCTTTAGAAGACCTATCTTCTGGGAAAGGTTCCTGAAATTTTGAAAAACTTTCACCTAACAGGTTTCCTACTAAAGTGCTGACTTTCTGGGGCATTCCACACTCCAACACCTTCCCCACTTGCCCCTTCTCTCTATGCCTCTGGGGACTTTGCCTTCTCTTGTGTTCTCTCTAATTCCTCAGCTTCTGTACCTCTTCATTGGCGCTTCTTCGCCTACATCTTGCTGACGTTCCAAAACAACCCCATTTTCTGCCCTCTATGAGCTCTCCATAAAGAGTCAGATCTATTCATCCCTCTATCCACTTCTTTTTCTTTTAGAGCAGTTTTAGATTTACACAAAAGCATGAAGATAGAACAGAGAGCTCCCATCTACTCTGTAACCAGTTCCTCCTGTTACTAACATCTTACATCGGTATGGTACCTTTGCTACAATTAATAAACATTATTGTTAATAAAAATTATTAACACATTATTATTTTACAGCTTTACCTAATGTTCTTTTTCTGTTCCAGGACCCCATCTAAAAAAAAAGAAAACCCCACATTACATTTAGTGATCATGTTTTCTTAGCCATGACAATTCTCAGACATTTTTTTTGATGACCTTGGCAGTTTGAGGACTGCTTGTCAGGTATTTTGCAGAACACTTCTCAGTTTGGGTTGTTTAGGGTTTTCCTCATAATTAGGCTCAGATGGAGTTATTTGGAGGAAGATGGCAGAGACAAAGTGCCATTTTCATCACATGATATTAAGATTTATCACAATGATTTATCATCATGTTAACCTGCAACATTAATCACTTGGCTGAGGTCATGTTTGTCAGGTTTCTTCATCGTAAAGTTACCCTTTTTCTCCCCTTCTACACTGTCCTCTTTGGAAGCTATTTTTTGCATATGGCTATCTAATCATTCCACCACTATTTATTGACAAATCAAAAATCAAATCCAAAATTTATTGATATACCAATACACTGAGACAGTGGTGTTTGCAGCAGAGAAGGAGTTTAATAATCTTAAGGACACCAAACAAGGAGACAGGAGGAACCCTCAAGCCTAAAATCTGTCTCTATGCGGGGTCCCAGGGAAGGGTTATTAAGGGGATTGTGGAAGATGAGAGGTTGGAAAATTGAGGTCATTAATTGGTTGAGGTAAGGGGAGGAAATAATTAGGATATCGAAACTGCATTCTTCTATGAATTAGGTTTTTGCTGGGCCCTTTGAACCAGCTGCTGTTGGTTGTATGCAGAACCTAAAAGAGAAGCTCAGAAAGGAAAGCTTATCATCCCTCAATGTCTTAGATCTTATATATAGAAAAAAAAAAGGAACAAAGAGTCTTGTGACAAGGGTTATATTATCCTGGGGTAGTAAGTCGCAACTACCTACAAAGAAAGGGCCAAAGGGCAAGCTGGCTTACTGATTGCTGTTGATTGTTCCTCAAGCCTACTTCATCTTTTTTTCCTTTAATCAATTTATAAAAATTTTTGAGGGACAGTTTCAGTAACACATGGTTAAATAAGAAGTCTCCAAGAGAAATTTCAAAATATTTTGAACTAAATTAAAATTAAACGTACAATTTGTCAAAATCTGTGAGATGCAGCTAAAGCAGTGCTTAGAGGAAAATTTATAATACTAAATGCAGAATGAGTATATTAGAAAGAAGAAAGATCTAAAATCAACAATTTAACCTTCCACCTTAGGAAACTAAAGAAAGATTAGCAATTAAATTCTAAAACAAACAGAAAAAAAGAAATAACACAAATTAGAGTGAAAAATCAGTGAAATTATAAACAGGAAAGCAATAGAGAAAATCTAATCCAGAAGCTGATTCTTTGAAATGTTCAATAAAATTGATAAGCTTCTAGTCAGGCTACCCAAGAAAACAGAGAAGACTCAAATTACCAATATCAGAAGCAAAAGAGAGGTCATAACTACTGATCCCATGGACATTAAAATGATAATAGGATATTAAAAGGTAAAAGAATTAAGTAATTTACTTAATTTCTTAAGATCTAATTTCTTTAGATCTTTCATCCATTTGACTTGCCGAAAGATTAGTTGATTATATCTGTAGGGGTCTATTTCTGGGCTGTCATTCATATTCTATTGATGTATGTCTCTCTTCTTTCTTTAATACTGTGTGCCTTGATTACTTGATTTTATAGTAAGTCTTGAAACTGGATAACATGACCCCTTCAACATTGTCCTTTTTCTCAGCATTGTGTTGGCTATTCTTGTATTGACAAGTCTTCAGCCTTTCCACATAAACTTTAGAATAAATTCATCAATATATTCAAAAATAGCTTGCTAGATTTTGTTTTTTTGTTTGTTTTCGTTTTTTAAGACAGGGTCTCACTCTGTCACCCAAGCTGGAGTGCAGTGAGGCAATCTCAGCTTATTGCAGATTCAACCTCCTGGGTTTAGGTGATCGATGATCAGCACAAGAATAGGTTACAGTCTATTTACACATCCATATAGGTTATAGTTCACTAGGTACAAACAAATATTTAGTCTGAACTCAAAATATATAAGGAGGCAGCTTTAGGCTTAATTTAACAATAGCCTGGTGGGATTCCTGGAAGTCAAACCAGGGAAAGTCTGGGGATCCCCAGGAGTTTCTCACTCTCATGGTAGTTCACACTCAGCCTCCAGCAATTTGTTAACATTCCCATTTAAATGTTCCTACCAGTTTATGGCCCCAGAAACTGCTGCTTCTGGCAAGCAGATCTCTAGATCTGCTTCAAGCTGTAACTCTAGATTTGCCTGTCTCTCCAGATTTTAGGGTAGCACTTTGTCCTGAGGCCTCAGTTCTCTGATGAGTCCAATAAAAGTCATTGGTCTTCAGCTTGTTCAGCTTTTTCTTGTTGCAAGGAGGGGAGTGATGACCTCTAAGCTTTTTGTGTGTCAAAGCTGAAACTAGAAGTCTCATCCATTTTTCCCCCAATATTTATTAGAAGCCTACTCCGTATGAGGCCACATGGCGTTGAACACAAGGCACAAAATCCCTGCCTTTGCTGAGCGGACATAGATGGTTAGGGACTCCTAACTCGTCATTTTCAGTCTTGCCTTTCCTCCCAAATCACGGATATATACCTCCAGCTGTTAGAAGGGCGTCCTGTTGGCCCCTCAAATCCAACATTTCCAATCTGGAACTCGGTTTCTTCCCCACCAAACCAGCTGCTAGTCCTGCATTCACTCTGATCCTTTTAGACACTGATCACTTCCTCCCCTAGACTCCTCTATTTTATCAATAAACCTGTCACTTGCTTTTTCTTAACTCTTAACGGAGACCTGTGCTCTTCATACCCATAGTCAAACCTCTGTCTGGGATGCTCCGGGGGTCTCCCAACTTCAATGCCCTCCAGTCCTTTGCCCATATTACTACCCTACTTATATTTTAATGTTCTCTTATTATTCTTAAAATATCATGAATATAAAATACAGTCCAAATTTCTTACCATGCATACAAGATCCTTTACCATCCGGTCATCAACTGCCTCATCTCTGGAATTCCTCCCACCACTTGCCAACTGTGCCAGGGCCAGTCCCTTTGCCCACAGTGTCCTTGCTCTCTCCCCAAGTCCCATGGAGCCCCTAGTAATTCTTAAGCAGCTCATTCATCTTTCCTTAATTCCTAGGCAAAATGAATTCATTTCTTTTCCATGTTTGCACATATGCACACTTTCTGTGATGTTTAATTCCCTAAGGTGATTATTCATACATATTTTGTATCTTCTGCTAAAAATTATGTCGCTTTTTAGGGGACACATCTCACTCCCAGTTACTTCTTGTGGCCTGACAAGCCAGCGGCATACAGCAAGCAATAAATATTAGTTCTCACACCAAGAAACCACATGAAAAATTGAAATATTTGATTAAAAATAGGATTTTGTTGCAGGAAAACAATGTTTGCTATTATAAAATGGAAGTGTCTGGGCTTTTCACTGACTTTTATCTTTATCCTGGCCTTGAGGTTACCTGGCTGATTTCTAGGTTTACTCTTACCCATCTGACACCCTTGTCATATCCTCATGAGAAATACACTAAGCAAGAAGACAAATATTTTATTAACCAATAATATAACAGGAAAAATAAGCGAAACCCCATGCATCTTCAAACATTTGTCTCATTTTGCATGCCTTCCTCTCTTTAGTAAATTATATGATTTAAATGTAAAAGTCCCACCAGGAAAGAAACCTGACTATTCACCAAGGAGGAGAATAGAAGGAAAAACAAACTCTCCACTAATGTTTTTTAAAATTAAATCCGACATGCCTCATAAAATAATAGACAGCAGCTTCTGGTTAATTAAGCTGGAGTTACATTATTTTTGAAGAGTTGAGAGGGGGCAAAAAGCAGGCAGATTAATTAGTTTTTTACTGAATGATATTATATTTGAGGGGCTTGTATAAAGTTTACCAAATTCTGAACAGGCCTGTGTCTTCATTCTTTCAGCAAACAGTGTCTAGTATATACTTGGGGCTCTATGAAAACAGCTTGCATGTGAGTTGGGAAATGTCAGGGAGTAAATCGGGGAGGATAATAAAGTTGGAGAAAGGGGGGCTATGCCCATCTACATGGTAGTATGTGGCCCACAGAAGACTTCATTATTAGACAATGTAACTGCCCAACAGGTCCACCTTGTCCACTGCCTACACAGAGTCCATTTATCAAGACAGGGGAATTGCAATTGAGAAAGAGTGTAATTCATGCAGAGCTGACTGTCTGGGAGACCAGAGTTTCATTATTACTCAAATCAGTCTCTCCAAAGACTTGAGGATTAGGGTTTTTAAGAATAATTTGGTGGGTGGGGGTCATTGAGTTGGGAGTGCTGATTGGTTGGGTCAGAGATAAAATCATAGGGAGTCAAAGCTGTCCTCCTAAGCTGAATCAGTTCCTGAGCAGGGACGGCAAGCTCAGATGAGCCAGTTTATCCATCTGGGTGGTGCCAGCTGATCCATCAAGTGCAGAGTCTGTAAAAGATCTCAAGCACTGATCTTAGGTTTTATAATAGTGATGTTAACCCCAGGAGTAATTCGGGGAGGGTCAGAATCTTGCAGCCCCTAGCTGCTTAACTCCTAAACCATAATTTTGAATCTTGTTGTTAACTTGTTAGTTCTACAAAGGCAGTCTAGTCCCCAGGCAGGAAGGGGGTTTGTTTGGGGAAAAGGCTGTTACTATCTTTGTTTCAAAGTTAAACTATAAACTAAGTTCCTCCCAAAGTTAGTTCAGCCTATGCCCAGGAACGAACAAGGACAACTTGGAGGTTGGAAGCAAGATGGAGTGGGTTAGATCAGCAATGGCAGTTTCAATCTCTACTCCTGAGTCCTGAAGGGTAAGTTGAGCTTCCCCATGTGGGCTGGGTGGAAGGCGTTCCTGGTAGCAGGAACTGAGTGAGCACAGACTTAGTGACTTGAAACAGCAAACAAATGTAGTGGGGTGTGGGGGTGAATATGTGGGTTCGTATTGCTAAGGTTCTATCAGCTCTGTATTGCGGCACTGAAATATGAGGTGACTTTAGTCACAAGCCTTGATATCAAAAAGAACTAAAAATCAAGTCAAAATAACATTAATGGTGGCAGAAAAGCCTAACTTGGCCACTCAGGAAATCTTCCCATGAAAATACCTACTGCAGTCATTATTTCTTTTTTAAGATTTTCAACTTTTCATTATAATCATCAAAGTTATTGTCATTTACCAATTTTGCTTTTTAAAGAAAATTCATTTTTTAATTCAAATTGTATAGACTGAAATGGAATAGAAGTTCAAATTTTAAAAAGTAAATTTATTTTGTAAACACACACACAAATTCGGACAGATAAACCTGCAAACTTAAAATTAAGGACAGGTTTTAACTAACCTTGAGGGTAGTTTTTTAAACTTAACCTTGTATTGAAGTTGGAATTGCCAGTTAAAATTTGGGACTCCAGTTAAATTTGAATTGTTATTCACTATGTGGGACATATTAAAAATAGAGTGTATCTGAAATTCAAATTTTGGGGGGCATCCTTCTCTATTTTTACTTGCTAAATCTGGCAGCTCTAACTGGAATATAACTTAGTTGTATACCTCTCAAGCTTTATTTGCAGGAAGGCAATTGAAAATGATGGTCATATAACAGAAAGCAGAAATGAACATACAAGCAATCAACCCACTTGTAACACAACTGACAATTCTCTTAAGATTTCCTGGTACCACTTTTATTCAATGTAGTACTGGAAGTCCTAGCCAGAGCAATCAGACTAGAGAAATAAATAGAGGGCATTCAAATTAATAAAGAGGAAGTCAAATTGTTGCTGTTTGCTGATGATATGATTGTATACCTAGAAAATCCTAAAGACTCCAAAAAGCTCCTATATCTGATAAATGAATTTAGCAAAGTTTCAAGATACAAAATTAATGTACACAAATCAGTTCTGGTATACACCAACAGTGATCAAGTTGAGAATCAACTCAAGAATTCAACCCGTCTTACAATAGCTGAAAAAAACAAAACAAAACAAAACAACACATTTAGGAATATACCTAACCAAGGAGGTAAAAGAACATCTACAAGGAAAACTACAAAACACTGCTGAAAGAAGTCATAGGCAACACAAACAAATGTAAACACATCCCATACTCATGAATGGGTAGAATCAATATTGTGAAAATGATCATACTGCCAAAAGCAACCTACAAATTCAATATAATTCCCATCAAAATACCACTATTATTCTTCACGTAACTAGAAAAAAAATTCTAAAATTAATATGGAACAAAATAAGAACCCACATAGCCAAAGCAAGACTAAGTAAAAAGAACAAATCTGGATGCATCACATTACCTGATTTCAAACTATACTATAAGACTGTAGCCACCAAAACAGCATAGTACTAGGGTAAAAATAGGCACATAGACCATTGGAACAGAATAGAGAACCCATAAATAAAGCCACATACTTAGAGCCAACTGATCTTTGACAAAGCAAACAAAAACATAGTGGAAAAAGGACACCCTAGTTAACAAATAGCACTGGGATAATTAGTAAGCCACATGTAGAAGAATGAAACTGGATCTTCATCTCTCACTTTATACAAAAATCAACTCAAGATAGATCAAAGACTTAAATCTAAAACCTGAAACCATAAAGATTCTAGAAGATAACATCAGAAAAACCCTTCTAGACATTAGCTTAGGCAAAGACTTCATGACCAAGAACCCAAAAGCAAATGCAACCAAAATAAAGATAAATAGATGAGACTTCTTTAAACTGAAAAACTTCTGCACAGCAAAAGAAACAACCAGCAGAGTAAACAGACAACCCACAGAGTAGGAGAAAATCTTCACAATCTATACATTCAACAAAGGACTAATATCCGGAATCTACAAGGAACTCAAACAAATCAGCAAAAAAACAGCAAACAATTCCATGAAAAAATGGGTTAAGGACACGAATAGACAATTCTCAAAAAAAGAAATGTCTAACAAACATGAAAAAATGTTCAGCATCACTAATGATCAGGGAAATGCAAATCAAAACCACAATGTGATACCATCTACTCCTGCAAGAATGGCCATAATCAAAAAATCAAAAACTAATAGATGTTAGTGTGGATGTGGTAAAAAGGGAACACTTTTACACTGCTGGTGGGAATGTAAATGAGTACAACCACAATGGAAAACAGTGGGGACATTCCTTAAAGAACTAAAAATACAAGTATCATTTGATCCAGCAATCCCACTACAGCGTATCTACCCAGAGGAAAAGAAGTCATTATATGAAAAAGATACTTGAATAAGCATGTTTATAGCAGCACAATCTGCAATTGAAAAAATATGGAACCAGCTCAAATGCCCATCAATCAATAAGTGGATAAAGAAATTGTGAGACATACACACACACACACACACACACACACACACACACACACATCATGGAATACTGGAATACTATTCAGCCATAAAAAAGATAAAATAATGGCATTTGCAGCAACCTGGATGGAATTGGAGACCATTATTCTAAGTGAAGCAACTCAAGAATGGAAAATCAAATATCATATGTTCTCACTCATAAGTGGAATCTAAGCTCTGAGGATGCAAAAGCATAAGAATGATAGAATAGACTTTGGGAGCTCTGGGGAAAGGGTGGAAGGGGGATGAGGGATAAAAGACTACACATTTGGTACAGTGTATACTGCTCAGGTGATGGGTGCATCAAAATATCAGAAATCACCACTAAAGAACTTATTCATGTAATGAAACACCACTTGGTCCCCTAAAATTAAAAAAAAAAAAATTTTAAACAAAACAAAACAAAAAATGTCCTTGTACTCCATTTTGTCAGACTTCTCTCTTTGTACATGTTTTGTGATGGTTAATTTTATGTGTCAACTTGACTGGGCCATGGGGTGCCCAGATATTTGGTCAAACATTCTTCTGGGTGTTTCTGTATGAGATTAACATTTGAATCGGTAGACTGAGTAAGGCAGGTTGCCCTCCCCAATGTGGATGGACTTCATCTAATCCTTTGAAGGCCTATATAGAACAAAAGGCTTACCCTGCCATGAGTGACAGTGACTTTCTTTTGCTCGACTGCCTTCAAGCTGGGACATCAGTCATTTCCTGCCTTCAGACTCAAACTAAAGGGTTGACTCTTCTGATATCTCAAGCCTACCAGCATTCAAACTAGAATTCTACCATCAGCTTTCCCAGTTCTCAAGCCTTGGACTTTGACTGGACCTATACCATTGGCTCTCCTGGGTCTCCAGCTTGCTGACTCACCCTGCAGATCTTGGGCTGTCAGCCTCCATAATCATGTGAGCCAATTCCTTACAGTGAATTTCTTTCCGTCTATAGGCATCCTGTTGGTTCTATTTCTCTGGAGAACTTTGACTAATGTGCCTATGGAACTAAAATTGTATTCTGTGTGAAACTTGCTTCATGAGTCCCCACTGCAACCTGAAAATACGTGTTTCGAGTTCTGCCTCAGTCTCTGAGAATATTCATTGCCTGGACTTTTAGCTGAGATTACACATTCTATTTATTCTTCCTAGCTCCATTGCTGAAGTGGTCACTTACAGTTCACTTTTCAATCAGCAATTTTGTTCTTCTGCATTTTAAAACAGACACTTTCTTTGGCTTCCAAAATAATATTCCATTAATATAGCCACTGATTGGAAGGTTCCAATCACTGTCATTCACATTTTTATTTTTCTCCAATTTCACCTGGATCTGGGCAATTCTCACAGATGTGTTTTTTCAGTCCCTAGGCTCTGACACTCAAACTTCATGTGAGTGATAATCCAAGAGTTGGACACTAGGTAAGTTCTTCTCTGTTTCTTTTTGCTAGTGGGATATCTCACTACTCGGGCCATAGGTGGTATTGCCACCTTCAGCAACCCTAAGCGTTCAATATCAGCCAAAGTGTAGTCATTCAGAGCTGACAGTGCAACACAGCTTCTGCAGGTGATATTTGATAGGCAAAATTCCTTTCCTAAATGCACCCTACTGACTTCAGATATTTTACTGCAAATAATTATAATGTTGAACTTAAAGCTTCTACAAGTTCACAGTGAAAAATCTGATCAGATTACATATATGCTCAAGTTTTATTGCTCTCTTAAAGTTGAAAGGAATAAATATGTAATAAAAATGAAAATATATTTTAATATTATTTTTCCTGATGTCATTTCTCTACAGAATATCCTTAACTTTTACTTACAGATAGGTTGATAAACAGTGGAAATAAAAAGTCTACAGCTACGAAAACCTCTTTTAAACCGAAAATTTATATTAAATACTTAGGATAGCTCTATTCAGCCCTACTGGCTGTAAAACCAACATTCCCAACAATTCGCTTGTCCAAACAGTGGTTCTATGTACCCAGATGACCAGTCTGACGGTGATGCTATGTGCTGATGATGAAGCAGAATTGATGTTGGGTGAAGAGGGCTCAGATTAAAGTTTGCTTCTCTCTTCCCTCCAACTCAACTTCCCTCCATCAAGCAAGCCTTTGGAAAGCTTACTTTGAAGTGTATCATATTTTTCATTTCTCTCCTCAGCTGGAGGCTTTGTGGACCATAGTCTCACTGTTTCAAATTCACTGTGGTTTGTAAATAGAAATATTTCATCCTAACAGGGTAACTGAAAACAGAGGTTTCTATAAAGGCCCAGGCTCACCACCCACAGAGGCCGCAGGGTAAAATTACAACAGGACCCACTCCCGATCAGCCAGAGAATTTGCCTCTGCATTTAGGTTCTTAATTTTTCCAGGAAGGTCACAAAAAGTGGTCCTCATCTTCCTCCACCCTGAAGGTGAATGCAGAGTAGGAAGTCGCATTGAGCTTCTTCTTCACCCAGGCCCCAGTTTAGTGTCAGACTGACAATCCTGTAACTTTGGAGGGAACATATTTGTGAAATGCATAATCAAGGAAGGCTCAGCTGAACCATATGTATCATTTTCATCATTTCTTCAATAAACAGATAACTGACTTAAGTAAGACCGAGAAGTCTGTGGGGTTTTATTGACTATAAACGTGTTTCTTTAAAAGTGTTCTACAATAGAAATGCAAAACTGGGAGAAGCTTCTTAATGACTTCTTACTATCTTTCAAGCATCATCAACAACCAGTTTGGCACAAAGTTTCTTGTTTGAGGGAGAAAAGATGGTCATTAGTTTCACTTGAATCATTACTATCACTCAATAGTGAATGAGAGTCATTATCATCCCATAGCTCCCATCTCTCTAGCTGGGCTTGGTTAATGAGTCGCTCCAGCATTTGGGATGAGGGATGTGTTGGGATGGACCAGGATGAGAGGGAAGGTCCATTCCCACAGTTGCTCACGTTGCAGGCATTGTCTGATGGACAGGCAGTTAAGTTCATCAAGATGAGTGAAATAAAAGCAGAAATCAGTTGGGTTCTCTGTCCCACCAAGCACTCCATTTTTTCAATCCATTACCCATACTGTGGCCAAGATGGTTTCCCTAAACAAAGGTCCC
This sequence comes from Cacajao melanocephalus, assembly GCA_963573385.1. NCBI lineage: Eukaryota > Metazoa > Chordata > Mammalia > Primates > Pitheciidae > Cacajao > Cacajao melanocephalus. The sequence continues at coordinate 330,673 of CAUYLG010010790.1, read as the reverse complement.
TTCATTTACCTCTGGAAATATCCAGGGTCTCCAAATAACATGAACTCAAGTCCTAGAATGCAAGTCCTGTCCAGCTCAGAGCACCATAGCCCATGGGAGGCTGCCTTCCCATCTGTCCAGCACTCTACCTCCTCCCACAATGCTTTCTTCCTATTGCTAATTATCAAGATTTTTAAATGATTTCTTTTATTTTTACTGCCTTCCCTATCTATCTCCCTGAGTGGATGGTTGGCTCCCTATGGACAAAGCAGGCTAACCTGTCTTCTGAATCCCAGGACAGAGGTGTGGGGCTCGCCAGTGGACTCTCAGGACTTGTAAGACACGTGCACAGGTTAGCAAGCGGAACTTGGCTTTCCATTTCCAGGTCAGCAGGGTACGCGGTGATGTGTAATAATGTTTTGTGATCCTAAATGTTTCAAAATGGAGTCACTTATAACAAATGACTCATTTCACCATGAACTTGCTGACCCCTCAGAGTGAGAAGCAGGTATATGGTGGACTGTGGTGATTAGATGACACCTGCTGTGGCCAGGCACCCCCAAGACCCGACTAGAAAGTGAAGCCAACAGGAGGCTGAGGTCATGGTCATGGACACTCCTGCAGAGGCCATAAAAACAGCAAAGGAACTGACCCTGGTGAGATGCTTCAGAAGCTCTGCCCATGGAGACCTCAGGCCTCTTTTCCATTAGGCAGTGGCCACGGAAGCTCTGATGGGAGAAGAGCACCCTCCACCTAAGAGTTAGCATAACCAGGCTGATGGCACCTGACTCACTCAATGGGAACTTGGCTCATCTTTAGATGGTCCAAGGGCTGTGGGAGAGGTGGAACAGCCAAGGCTGATCTCAAAGCCCCACTTCCCCAAGCAATTCCTCTGTAAAGAGGAGGCTTGGTACCTCCCAGACAAACTTCATCAGTGGAGAACTCCCAGCCCTGTTCTCTCCCTCTTGTGTCCCCGCACGGCCTCTGTCTGGACAAGCCTCTGTCCTGTTGCTCCCTCCACCTGCACCGCTCTGCAGCCAAGGTTGGAAAATCCTGCACTCCTGCTTAACTCTTTCAGCTGCTCGCTGTTGCCTTCTAACCCCAAATCACTGGCACATCCCACAAGGCTCTGAGACTTCAGGCCTCTGCCTCCTCTCAGGCCACACTCACCCCTCAGCTCACAGATCTGAGCCATGCAGAGCCTTCCTCTTCCTGCTTATTCCACCTGCACCCTCCCTACTCCACTGAAGCTTCCTCCTAGCGCCACTCAGTCTTTGCAGCAGCATAGCTCCTCCAGGAAGCCCTCTCTGGGTTTGGCCCGGATCTTCATTTTCATAACTCCTACTTCCTGGGACAACTGTCAGCACACTCCTAGTTACTCTTTGCGATCGGGAACATGTTGAGATTTTTCCTCATAGCGTCCCCTTGAAATAGCACCAGGGCCAAATCCAGTCTGGTGCCAACTTTTGTATTGCCCTGAGCTGAGAGTGGCTTTTATGTTTGTAAAGGGTTGTATGAAATTAAAATAAAACTCTAAGCCCCCTGACTGACTGAACAGAGCACTCTTAGCCAAGGAGACTTCAGAAAAACTTTCAAAACTAAATTTCAGGGCCATCTGAGGATGGAGATGGGTCATGTCTCAGTATACCCCCTTTCCTAGCTAACCATTGCTAGGTTGTTCTTTTTCTAAGAGTTAAACAGAAACCAGCCGTGGAAAACAAAGAACAGGACTCCTCCACTGACCAATGCCTGACATTGCAGCCAGATTCCCTGTACTTTCTGTGGATTTGATATGACAGCTGACCAGTTTCTTTCCTGTTAAATGTACCCTGACCACAGGCTGCTTCTGCCGGGTAACAGAGGCTGTGCACTAAGCATCCTACATCTTAAGTTTCACCTGTGGAGGTATGGAGCCAAAGTTTGCTGCATTTTAATGTTAAGTCTCCATCCCAAAGTAAACATTGGATGTATGTGACATGTATGTTTGCTTACCACATATGCACATGATCCCCACACATCAATATTCTAGTTCTGGCCAGGCGCGGTGGCTCACGCCTGTAATCCTGGCACTTTGGGAGGCCGAGGTGGGTGGATCACCTGAGGTCAGGAGTTCAAGACCAGCCTGGCCATCATGGTGAAACCCCATCTTTGAAAAAAGAAAAAAAAAAAAAGAATATCCTAGTTCTAGTTCCTCTTATTGTAACAGTGAAGCAGTAAAAGAATTGTTGATGCAAAAGAGTCAAACTGTAAAATATTTAAAGAGGTTTATTCTCAACCAAATATGAGTAATCAAGGCCCAAGGCACAGTCTCAAAAGACCCTGATGATATATGCCCGGTGGTTGAATTACAACTTGGTTTTATGTGTTTTAGGGAGATATAAGACATCAATCAATACATGTTAGGTATACATTGGTTCTGTTTGGAAAGGTGGGACATCTCAAAGTGGGGAGCCTTAAAGGTAATAGGTAGATTCAAAGATTTTCTGATTGGCAATTGGTAAAAAGAGTTACGTTATTATCTAAAGACCTGGAATCAATAGAAAAGAGTCTGGATTAAGATAAGGGATTGTGGAGACCAAGGTTTTTATTATGTAGATGAAGTCTCCAAGCAGCAGTCTTCAGAGAGAAAGGCAGTAAATGTCTCTTATGGGACCTAAAAAGGTGCCAGACTCTTAGTTAAATCTCTCCTGGATCAGAAAAAGACCTGAAAAGGGAAGGAGATTCTCTATAGAATGCAGATTTTCTCCACAAAAGACATTTTTTCAGGGACATTTTAAAAATAAGTCAAAGAAATATTTTTTGGGAAAAATAGGGCCTGCTGTCCATCATGTGATGCTATATGAGAGTCAGGTTGGAAATTGATATCTTATTGCTACAAAGTATCTGTATTGCCAGTCTCAAGATCTGTTCTAATGCTAATGCTTGTCAGTTGTGCCTGATTTCCAAAGCAAGGAGGGTATCATGAGGGATGTATAACCTCTTTGTGGCCTGAACTCATTTTTCAGATACACTTTGGAATACTCTTGGCTGAGAGTAGGGGTTCATTCAGTTGGTTAAGGGATTAGAATTTTATTTTTGGTTTACAAAACTAACATAACTAACTCCATTTTTAAGGGGCCTTTACCTATTCCTGCACATAGGCTGGGATACTTTTAGACTACTGAGATAATATGCAAAAACAGCAATCATAGAGTTTTTATAACTAACTCTGGGATTAAAGGGAAAGTATATAAATAATTTGTTAATATTTTATAGGAGCAAAATATTTTCCCCATTCTGTTGGTTGCCGGTTCATTCTAATGATTCTTTTGCTGTTCAGAAGCTGTTAAGTTTAATTAGATACCATTTGTCTATTTTGGATCTGACAAAGGGCTAATATCCAGAATCTACAAAGAACTAAAACAAATTTACAAGAAAAACACAAACAACCCTATCAAAAAGTGGGCAAAGGATATAAAGAGACACTTTTCAAAAGAAGACATTTATGTGGCCAACAAACGTGGAAAAAAAAGCTCATCATCACTGGTCATTAGAAAATGCAAATCAAAACCACAATGAGATACCATCTCATGCCAGTTAGAACGTCAATCATTAAAAAGTCAGGAGACAGCGGATGCTGGAGAGGATGTGGAGAAATAGGAACACTTTTACACTGTTGGTGGGAGTGTAAGTTAGTGCAACCATTGGGGAAGGCAATGTGGCAATTCCTCAAGGATCTAGAACCAGAAATACCATTTGACCCAGCAATCCCATTACCGGGTATATACCCAAAGGATTATAAATCATTGTACTATAAAGACACATGTACATGTATGTTTATTCCAGCACTATTCACAATAGCAAAGACTGGAACCAATCCAAATGCTCATCAATGATACATTGAATAAAGAAAACGTGGCATATATATATACCATGGAATACTATGCAGCCATAAAAAAGGATGAGCTTATGTCCTTTGCAGGGACATAGATGAAGCTGGAAACCATAGTTCTCGGCAAACTAACACAGGAACAGAAAACCAAAGACCGCATGTCCTCACCCATATGTGGGAGTTGAACAACGAGAACACATGGACACATGGAGGGGAACATCACACACCGGGGCCTGTTGGGAGGTAGGGGATAAGGGAGGGATAGCATTAGGAGAAATCGTAACATAAATGACAGGTTGATGGGTGCAGCAAACCACCATGGCACGTGTGTGCCTATGTAACCTGCACATTCTGCACATGTATCCCAGAACTTAAAGTATAATTTAAAAAAAAGAAAAAAAAATTCTCTAATTGTATTTAGAATTTTTGCATCTATATTCAAAGTGTTAAAGGACTTATTTTTTCTTTTCATTTTTTTTTTTTGGAGGAGAGTTTGGTATTGCAGTTATGCTAATTGTGGAAAAGTTTAAATTTATTTTTGTGCTCTGGAAAACAGCCTTATACAGAATGGAAATTCTCTGTTCTTTAAAAGTTGAAAATACCTGCAGAGTTACAGTTGCCATTTTTGGAGATTATTCTTTGAATTTAAAAAAAAATTGTCATGAATCTAGTCTGTTTATGTTTCCTCCTTTCTATGTAGTCCTAAGAAATCAACAATATATCAAGATTCTCAACCTTATTAATAAATACCTTTATATAGCCACATTTGCCAGTGTGCATTCAATGCAATATTACTTCCCAGCAATTTATCTAATTAGAGATTCAAACAAGGATCTATAATTAAGTGTGGAAAACATGCAAGATTAAACTACCTATTTGAACAACAGAATTGACTTCTCAAAACCTTTAATATTCCATATGGAGTATGAATATAAAAAATTGAAATATATTATGAATTGCTTTCTAAATTGATTTCACTATATAGCCTTTTTCTTGGACATTATATAAAATGTGTATTATTTGGAACACAATTTTTAAAATTCTAGTATCTACTATAATAATCATATCTCCATAACTATAATAACATTACCCTTTATCACTTCTTATTTTACGCATTTTGTGTTTGTTTTTATTTATTAGTATAGAGAAAAGTTTATCTAATTTTCTCCCAGTTCACCAATTTATTTTCTTATACTCTTCAGGTTCTATTTTATGACTCCACTGGGGTTGTTTTAGTATATTTTTTCTACTTCTAAAGTTAAACACTTAATTCTTTTTTACCATTTATTCTATTTAATAATGAAGGCATTTAAAGTTATCAGTTTCCCTAGTATTAGAACTTTGATCATTTCACATGAGTTTTGGCATACACTCTTCATGCTGTTATATTTAAAACATGTAATTTTGATTTTTATTTTAAATACAAGAATTATTTAGTAGTATAGTTTCTTAAAAGCTTTCAAGTGATCTATATATAGATATATAATAGATCAACCTTATTAACTATGTTTATCAAATCCTCCGCATCTTTGTGTTCTGCTTCATCCATTTGTCAAAGAGAAACAGATAATTCAAAATATTTCTGTATAATTTTCTGTCAACATCTCAGATTTCTAAATTATTTTCCATTCTAGACTTCAGTATACTCGAGTACCTTTTTCTTTATGTAGTTTATTTAGTGTATAAATATTTATGACATTTTATCTCTATATAACAACATAAAATATCTGCTCCAGGCATTTCATTCAACTTGGGCTGATAATAATAATGCTACCTCTGCTCTCTGTCTGTAGATGCCTATTACATTTTTACCCTTCTTTTAACACTTCCATGTTATTTTGCTTTTTTATTTGTCTTTTTTAAGAAGTATGAAACTAGAACAAATACAGAAAATATAACTCTTTCAGAAAGACATTTATCAATTTAGAATAATAACGGACAATTGTTTTTATTATAAGCTACATTTATCTGTAGTATTATCTACTTTTATTAGAAAATACTACATCATACTGACTTGAAACTTCTCAAAAATAATCTCTAATATTCAAATATTCTATTTATTGGAGGAATCCAGTCCTAGGATAAGACTATCATTCCGTGTTTCAGGTGTCTGTGTCTGCCTGCCCCTGAAGTTACTCCTTTTAGCTCTGAGTTAGGAGATAACAGTGGAGATTGCCAGAATCTTCTCCCGTTAATTTTTGACATGTTCCTGCTTCATAAAATATAAAATTGTGTCTGTCCTTTATGGCTTCCCATATCAAGTACAATATTTATTTAAAAGAAATCCTTTCATGTTTTAATATATGAGTGTTCACAATGCTCACTAAATGTATTAAATAAGAATTTGTTTTCTTTTTTTTTTGAGACAGTGTCTCACACTGTCACCCGGGGGGTGGGATCTTGGCTCACTGCAACCTCTGCCTCCCGAGTTCAAGTGATTCTCCTGCCTCAGCCTCCTGAGTAGCTGGGATTATAGGCACCCGCAACCACACCCAGCTAATTTTTCATATTTTTACTAGAGATGGAGTTTCATTATGTTGCCCAGGGTGGTCTCGAACTCCTAACCTTGTGATTCACCTGCCTAGGACTCCCAAAGTGCTAGGATTACAGGTGTGAGGCACCATGCCCAGCCACAAATAAAAATTTGAAATGAGGAATAGGGAAAAGCTTAATGTTTCTGATAATACCATATAAACTTACGTCTAAGTCCTAAACTTTACTAAAAAAATTCAGTGCTAGAAATAATTAAACGTAGGAGGTAGTGGCTACTTAGTGACTATCTATTTTAATTAAAAGAGTTGCTAATGTATCTAATCTGGCAAAAAAAAAAAAAACAAACCTAGAAAAGAAGAAATTAACAGGAAGAAAAAGGAGGAAAATACCAATTTCAATAATCACTCTTTAAAATTAGTTTCCAAATAACATATAGTATAGAAAGGCAACTTGATAAAATTTTTCATGTTTTTTTCTTTTGAAACAACCCCATGTGTATGAACATAAGCAAATACTGAAAATAAGCAAACTGCCTTGACATTAAAAATCCTGCATTAGTTAAGCAGCATGGTACCAGGGCATCACAGGACAGATGTAACTATTTAGGCCACTCTTAAATTAATATATGTTTTCTTTTTCACAGTCTCACAACATGCTGACTTGTGAAAAAGGTGGGAAGGAAAGAGTGAGTAGGAAAAAGAAAGCACCTTATCAAGAAAAATGGAAAAAATACTTTGCGCTTGTTTCACAAATCTCACAAGCTAAATAGTCGTTTTGTATCTCTAGAGTCTGGACCTTGAATCCAGGGCACTGGAAAACTGAACCCCGCTCTTATTCTAGAAATACAGCGAGTCTATAGCTCAAAAAGTGGGTTAAAAAGATGCTATAGAAATAGTTTTAAGTGGTCAAGAGCAGTAGGTGGACTGTAGGGCTAATTCCTGCATGGCAATCTTGTAAAAAGTCTCCAAGGCAAGCTAGGTGAATATATTTCATGATCACAAAATAAGCAGGATCATAGCTGTGACTGTAAGTCAGTTGCCAGATAAAAGCCACAGTGTGAGGATGCACCACAGCAATACCCTAAGAAAGAATTAAGCTCTAGAAGAGCAATAATCTATTTTAATTTCTCAGGCCCCTTAAAGAATATAATGAAAGCTGTGGACACTCTCCCAAGAACAGTATGTAAGTGCATACATCACACACTTTTAGGGGGTTCACAGGTTTCAAAAAGCACATCCTTCAACCCTTAAAGTGATTTAACACCCAGGTTAAGAACCCTTAACTTTAGAGGTTAGTGAGGAAGCAGTTCAGTTTTGAGCTGAAGATATAAGTGAACGGACACCCATATTACGCTATTTTGAAGCTTTAACTTACCCCTTCCTTTCACTCAAAATGCAATAGCACTTACTGAGCAAAGAAAATTACACATTGGATTTTGATTGTTTTATCAAGATTTTAACATAGAAGAAAAATTTCTTACCATATTTCCTATATGTAGATTTCAGAAAACACATGAAAGGAATATCTGTATCTTGAGAGGGCTGAGAAATTAATCTCACAATTTTCCCTGTCTGTCTCATTCTATCTCCCCTCTTAATAAACAAGTAAAAATAATACATGGAATGAAGTAGCACTTGGTAAACTGTGGGAAAAAGCAGTAACCTGGTTACCTCTATATAAGGCACAGTCCCCTTGCTAGCTCTCTTGGGATATCCCCCTATCGAACCACTGGGAGAGAATAAGTATGCCATCTTGCTTTCCCCTATAGAGATAATCATGGAGCAAGTCTTATGGAAAGTATAGACATGAATTCTTATACAAATGAATAGGCTAATTGTAGAATAATAATGAGATTAAAATGAAATAATCACAAATATTTCTTAATTCAGATATATAAAAATATCATTTTTAGTACATTGAATAAATAAAATCATTTGGCCATTTGATCTAACTGAAACCTATCTATTGTCTCCTTGATATAAAATTTTTTTCTATAATAATTTAAAAATAGTCTGACCCCAAAATACTTTAAGCCGATAGAAGGGTAGGGAAAGAGAGAGAGCACGTTAAATACCACCTATCTTCTAGGCAGCAATTTCCCCAGATGAAGAGGTCACCACTGTTTAACAGTGTGCTGCCATGTTAATTTAGTATGACAAGATAAAGCAGTAATCTCAGCTCCTGGAGGCTGTAAACCGCCTGCTATCCAGGGACATGCTCAAGTCGATTTGCACTGTATATCACTTTATACAATTGCCATGACAAAGCCCCCTGAATTCTCACATGTAAATCTCTCTATCCCTCTCTTCCTTTGGCCCCCTCTTTTTCTTTCATTCCCTCACAATTTCTTTCTCTTTGCTTCATCATGTACAGGTAGACTACATCCACTCAGCACTAATCTCTGAAAACTTAATGCTCTGCATATGACAAGGGACATACAATACATGCCCCTCTCACAAACACTCTGTCAAGTCCCCCCAATTTAAGAGAAGATGTTCAGGGACTTAGATAATCCACTGATCCCACTTGCATCGGCTTTTATATTTCAATCTGTCGTGTTAAGTTGTCAAGGGGAGCGATTAAACTGATGTTTCATGATTTGAGATTTACTTTCCTAGGAATGATAGTTTTCAAAGCTTCTCTTACTAAGTAAGTTCTGCTTACAGATTATCCATAAGAAAGCTGGTATATCCTTACTGGTATAAATCTAGTAATAAAACAATAAAGCATTTTAGGTAAGGACGTTGTGGAGACATTCAGGGTTATAAACATAAGAATGTAAAACTGAATAAAATTTGGATTTTTAAAAGTGTCATCTGTGTCGTTCTCTCCGCATGAAGCAAAAACACCATATGTAAAAAGGGGGGAAAACATGTGTCTGTCTATGTAAAACAAAAATAATTATAGAATCACTGAAAAGGATATAAGTGAAGAGGGAAGAATTTATATGATAAGAAATAAAAAGATCACATGAAGCACATTAGGAAAGTGACAAGTCAAGTTTTTACCCTCTCCTCCAAAAAAGGCAGAGATATATGCTTAATCGTGAAGAATTAGCAGTTGAAGAGATACACATCCTCATTAGGTGTGTCAGTTTTAGATGCAACATGTCAGATTTCCGACAGGAGAGCTGTTATATTATAAAAACCCACGTGAATTGTGCCTTTCTTCCATATCATATCTTTATAACATCATTTTAAGCCCCTCTTGTGACAGAAGCAAGATCAAAGGCCTAAAAAGCAATAAACACAATAATAATAAATGAAGGACTAAATCCTTCACAGTACCTCTAAAATTCCTGAAGGAAAAGGAATTTTAAGTGAAATGAAATATTTTAAAAGTAAGCGGATATACTAATACAACCACAGTAATAAACACAAACCCCCGAACCATGCCCTAAAATAAAATCATCATGTAGCTTTTAGGATGTTCATGCAGGAAAATTAAGCAATTTAAAAATATATTCTGCCCCAAAATATTGTTTTCTATTGTGTTACTGTGTTGATGTTGTTATTTTTTTCTGGTAAACAGTTTGGAGAAGAATAATATATGAAGCTACAGAAGAATGATTTGATTTATCATTGAGTTTGAGAGCAATTGGGCTGAAAGGATTCGAAGGGTGATGAAAAGGGAGTTCACACTAACTGAAACTCACTATACGGTAAGTACTATGTTAGATGATTATTTCATTTAATGATTATATCAACTGCCTATGAATTAAATACCATTATTTCAATATTTAAATAAGGAAAATTACAATTAAAGTGTCTTCTATGAGCACAGGCTTTGGAGACATTCATGAATTCATCCATTAAACTAACTTGAAATACTTGTTGTGTGTCAGTCACTGTGCCAGATTCTAAAGAGAGTGATAAACAGACAAACATGTTATCCCAATAGGACCACAGAGCTTTCTATTTTAAATGAGTTTGCATCTCATGTTCAAGGTGAATTACATCTGAGGATATTGACAGGTCTTACCAGTAGGATAACTGAATCACTTAAAATGGGGAGTCAGGTGAGTAACATTCCTTTAGGTTATTAAAAGGAAAACATAACTATTGGAAACCCAAAAGAAAATACAGTCTTTTGTTCTGGCAAATAATCATCATTAGTCGAAATAAGACAAACTATTTAAGAACAATATCAGCCAGGTATGGTGCAAAGCCATTTCTGAAAGTTCTATTGTTTAATTATCATAACACCTCTACATATGGAGAGGTTCTTAGTACTACCACCATTTTAATATGAGAAAACAAATGCACAGGAATCCAGTGAAACTTAGACAAGATCACACACCTTGCACGAAGTGGATCTCGAGCAGTTGAAGGGCGAGCTTAGGCTCTACACCACTTCATTATACATCTCATAATCTTATCAAAACATGGTTTTTGACTTGGCTTAGGTAGATATTGTTGTGGTGCTGTTAGTGAAGGTGGGTTTCTATTGCTGACTAGCCTTAACAGCATTAAGCAAAATATTGGCTGCAAATAAACAATATTTGCGATAACTGAATCTCTTACAAATATTTGACTGAGAGATAATATCTCAGATTGAGTAAATGATCTCTTTTTAATGACAAGAGATTGAGATTTCTACAGTATTTCGTTTCTCATTTCAACTGGTTTTTTTTTTTTTTTCTTTAGCTTAAGGTTTTCTTAAAGGTTACTTAAATTTATAGGAATTGAAGCCAGCTGACATGTAATACAACACACTCCTAGATCAGAGAACTTAAGCATTTCTTTAGGCACTTGTTTAACTAACAAATGGCAATTACTGAGTACCTGCACATGCCAGCACCAGAATGTTTTATGTGGTCTTGACTTCCTTAAACATTGTATGCACCCTCTTGGTTAGATGCTACTTTTATCATTGCCATTTTACAGATGGCAAAAATAAGGTAAAACCATTTCCGTAACTTGCTAAATGCCATACAGATATCAAAGAGGCCTTGGAATTTACCCAGTAATTTTGTCACTAAGGGTCATGTGCTTAACTACTATCCTATGCCAACTCTCTTATAGCCAGAACACCAATTAATACTAATTGTTACATGAGAAGTTTAACGGATTGTCCTTTGGAATCTCATATAATGCCCAATAGCCTACTTCTTGTACACATGCTAAAAACAGTCAAATTTCTGGCCCATTTAAAGCCAGCTAAAAAGATCTTAAAAAAACAAAAACTAAGTTAACCCTGAGTTAGGGTAAAATAAATAATCAAGTAAAGGTTGTTCTACCTGTCTCCTCCTAAGTATTTCTAAAGGCTGTTAAAGTTGTTTATTCTGATAAACTATAAAAAAATGATTTTAACATTTATATGAATGCAGAAACTGAGCAGAATTATTAAGTGCTTGGGTTCTAAAACCATAAGCCCAAACTGTACCATTTATTTATTAGGCAAGTCACTTTAACTATCCAAGAATGTTTTCCATCTGTAAATTGGGGATAACCATAGTTGCTGGACTCACTGGGTTAATACAGAATTGGCTGAGATATTCAGTGTACAGTGGCTGGTACACAGAAAACAGTGAAATATTATACATTGCTGTTAATTATTAGATATTTTATTCTAAGGAGCACTGACTGAAATATTCCATATTTGAGTTGCACCTATCAGACTGAAGATATGCTATAAGATATACTCAACAAGGCTTTCCACATTGCTTTTTATGTTCTACTGACGACCCTGGGGAAATCAGAATCTCAGATACACAAGCACGTTCTCCAGCTCCCATGTCCCTAGTGGTGCAAAGCATGCCAGCCACTGTCACAAGGCCTGAAGATGAATACTGATAACAGCCTAGCAATCTCTTCTACGCCAGGATGTGTGTTACACAGAGGGAAAGGTCTAGTAGTGGCTGGGTAGTTACAAGGCTTTGTACAGTAAGCATTATGCTGTAAATTAATGTACTTATACTTAATAACAATAGGTTTTGAATTTTATGTGATCTCTAGTTTTATTTTTTACATAAATTTATAAAGCTACACTTGGAGCTCTACCCCTATCATCTTCTTCCTATCCTATCCCCATTTTAATTTTTTATTAACCTTTGAATATTACTTTGTAGTTTAGGGATATCAACAAACAAGATTAATTGTTTTATCTCAAGACAGGCTGAATTTTTAAGAGCTAAGAAGAGACACTGAAGTAAACACTGCTTCTCTTTATAATGATAACACTGTTTGCCCTGCTGCCACAGAAGCAGCCTTGACTAAATAAGACACAAAATCCAGTCACTTGTGTTCATTTACTTTATCATGTGATGTCAGTGTCACAGAGCTGGCCAAGGCTGCTCTCCTTATATCACACCTCATCTGCTCACATGGATCATTCCTAAAAATGGTCTATGGAAAAATTTTAAAAAGCATTTTGCATAAAAGAGATATGTAACCAAATGGACCATTTACAATTGTCACCTTAAGTTAGCTTTATATTTATTCCCCATTTCAAACACCAAAGAATGTTCCCCCATTCTGTCTAGTAAAATACGGGAAAAAACAATTTGCTTTCTAAAACAAGAAATAGGAAGAAAATGGCAAAAGGAAAGATCAAAATGAGTAGCATGCTAAAATTCTATTATGAATTGAGTTTTAATGCCAGCTTTAATGTCAGTACAAATTATTAGTATGTCAGGCTTGTGAAAGAAGGGTTTAAGTACACTGAATGCTTTTAAATTCACCTAATGTAGCACCAATAGTGTCCTAAGCATTTTTAGTTCTGATTGTATTCCTTAAACAATCATTTGTGCTCCCACTCACCAATTCTATTAGATTGTCTTTACTACTGAATAGTTTTAGTTTTTCTAATTTATCACCTCAAAGCCCAAGTATTTGTCCCTATACATAGTTTTAAGAGAAAGCGATATGAATATAATTGTCAAAATATGAGAAAAAAAGTAAATCCGATACTGTACTCCCTTATATTATTTTTAAGACTTGGCTTTCTTAAGATCCAAATGAAGTGTTAATGGTTGCATTTTTTAAATAGGTTGCTATACAAAGATCCCTTTTTAAGTACAATAGGTAGTTGAACCTAACTGATGTGGCCAAGAAGAAATATGGTATAAATATTATTTGAAATATTTGAGGTCCCATGGATAAATGAGTTACCATATCTTACAGATTTCATTCTAATTTCTAGAAATCAGGCACCAACACTGCAAGATTTTTTTTTTCTTTCTTGGATTCTGTTAGGTGGCTGTCATTTGAAAGTAAGATAAAAATAATGACAAATGCACTGATATTATCACTTACATTAAGTTTATACAGTGACACTAACATCCAAATCACCTTCTAGTTTTAGAAATGATCTCCTTCCCTATTTCTTAAACTATTTACCAATCTCTATAAAATCTCAAATTTTAAAAAGAAATAAATTTGAAGACAAAAAGGATTTAGTTAAATCACAAACTGATTGGAAATAATGACACATGCTGTCAAATAACTTAAAGTGAACATCCGTATCTGCTAAAGCATAAGTTCACAGATATTTGGATTTACTTAGGTAAGATTTCAAAACATAATTTGGGAAACAATACAGGGTTTCAAGTGTTGTTTAACTAAGTATAGGCACTGAAAATAAAACTACCATTTGTCATCAATGTCGGCTCATCAAAGAAAAGTAAAATAATACAATCTCAGAATAAATTGAAGAAGTATAATGTATAGTTTTGTGGAGAACTCACTATATTGTTCCTGTTACTAAAAACGAGTTAAAACTTAATCATAAAAGCAACGGATCTTTATTAATCACATGCAGTAAGAGAAACTTAGACTGACTGCAGGAAGGTCTGGCAAAGCCCCAAGAGGCAACATATAAGAGGAAGGAAGTATATATCAGAGCACAATGGTGCTGATTCTCCTACCCTGTCTTCCTTTCTAATAATGGCTCTATTGAGATCCACAAGAAGACCCATTAAGAATGTTTTCTGATAGAGGCAAATTGAAAGAAAAAGGAAAAAGAGAAGCAAAGGAGGAAAATAATCAAAGGAATGATGAAGAATTGAAAGCAAAATGTCAATGACACAGAAAAAAGTGTGGTTACAAAGAAACTTTTAATTATTTTTAACTTCCATACATAAGTAATCCTTTCTTTTTAAAATGCATGTCTGAGAATAACAAATGAGATAAAGAGGACCCCCTATCCATGCCACAAAATCAAGAACAGCATTCACGTAAGTCTCCAGCATTGCTTCTTAGTGTCCTTGCTATTTCCAGTATCCCAGCCAACTATTTCATCATTCTCTCCACTGCATTCAAGGTGGTCACCCAGATAAAGAAAGGAAACATTCAAAACTTCAATATCTACAGTAGTTGTTTTTATCCCTATTAACATGAGGTACATATTTTACTAACTTCTCTACATTTTATATTAAAAGCTTTGGAATACATTTTTTGGTCAATTTTTTTTTCCTTTTAACTTGCTTTTTTTATTCTTTCTGAGGCATTTCTGTTGGGAAAAAAATCTTTAAGGCAAAATCCAAACTACATTCCAGTACAAAGTAAAGATATTGAATTAATGGTAATCAGTCTAATATGTGTGTGTGTGTGTGTGTGTGTGTGTGTGTGCAATTATTTTCAGTGGAAACAAGTTCAAATTAATTGTTTTTGATATCCACAAATGAGAAACTTTTCTACTGTGAGGCTCCTGTGTCAGGGTTCTAATATATATTACATTATAATGATTTTGTACTTATCTTACCTTCATGTTACATACACACAAAAAAACTACATGAGGGAAGAGACTAGTTCTTATTCATTTCTGTACCTCCACTGATAAGTATTCATTCATTCATTCATACTTGAGTTGAATCTATCTGCAACACTCCCCATTAAATGAAAGTCATTAAATTCCATTAGACCAAATCTTTGCAAGCTAACACACATTTCCCCCTATTTCCATGGCATTGGAAGCTCTTGCCTGTTCCCCTATCACTGCATTGCACTGTGTGGAGATAATAGTAGACCTTCATTAAGTGTCCTAAACTATCTCACAACTCCCATAGCACTTTTTTTTTCATGTGAGAGAATACTCATTAATTTTTCAAGGTCCAATTAACTTTACTCTCAACACAAGTACTTCAAATACTGTGGGCATCATATGAAAGAATCAAAGTTTTCGCAACTTAACATTTGACTTCTTCTCCCACCCCTGGACTGAATGGCATTGTATGGCAATAGGACAAAATGATCTATTGTACAACTTACCCAGTGGCTTGATGGACCCCAACTGATTGTTTTTCACACGTTCCCATTCCTGCTAGCCCTGAGGGTAATTTCCCCAAACAATGCAAGTCTAATGATTGAACCACTTACATTTAAACACAAGCCTGGGATTATATCTACATAAACAGCTTCATGTGGTATTTTGTGACAACATTTACAGAATAATGTTTGTAACAATGTAATTTCATTGTATGATAAACATCAATTTACCATAAAAAACAAATACACACTTGTCAGCATTTTTACCTTGTTTCAATTGAATTAGCCTTGTTCAGATAAGCAAGCCTATCTCTTACAGAAACAACAGTTTATAGATAAACTGTGTGAAATCGGGTATGTGTGTGTAGAATTATACTGCCTACTATCATAATTTTATACTGCCACACTGCACATATGGCTTCCAAGCTTACTTTATCTGAATGTTTCTGAATCTATTCTCCATGCTATTAAACTGAGCACATTCCACATCGTTCAAAAGTAATTACACTTTTGTCTAGAGTATAGGAGACTGCTCTCCCTAAACAATGAAATTCTCATTATTAGAACTGGCATAATAACCACACTGGTTTAACAACAATATTCATGATAGCATCACAATAGCTTATGCTAAGTTTGATGTACAAAGGTAACCAGAAATTTTAAAGCTTATAAAAAGCACCATATAAAAATAGAAATCTTTACCATACCGTAATTAAGGCCCTATTCTGTGACTTATTTTTAAGTAACACATGCATTTTTCTCTTTTCCTTGTTAAATTTTCTGAACAGTATTACATGCATAACACCATCCTAGTCAAACACTGAAAACACATAACTGACTGTTAGATTGTAAGCAAAATTTATATAAAGGGTATTTCAAGACATAGCTATAATACAGCAATTAAAATTATTTTGGGTAAATAAAGCATCCCAGGAGCTGACAGTGAGCCTGAGCAAGTAAAAGCCTCTCTATCATGTGCATTGAATGAATTCTTTCAGTGTTTAAGGTTGGATTTCATATATTGGAGCCCTGCTATAATGTTATACTTAGAATCTCAGATCTTCCAAACTCTATAGAAGATCAACTTAAAAACACACTTTCTTCTTCTTTTCATGGACTTCAGGAAGAAAACTGACTCACACTGAATGTTGCTTTATGATAATTAGAGTATCTGTAATGTTTAAGCATATTCACAGTAAGATACAAGATAAAATCAAACGAAGAGATTATATATTCAGAGTTCTTTAACAATTCCAGGAAAATGTCATCAGTATAAACAATAGATGAGATACTAATAACATATTTTCAAATCCAGTAGATCTTTAAACGTTAACAAATACACACACAGAGTATTTATTTCATAATAAAATTCAGCTATCTCTAGAATGAGAAACCTAAATTATTTTTTTAAATAAAAATATTGGCTGGGTGCAGTGGCTCAGGTCTGTAATCCCAGCACTTTGGGAGGCCAAGGTGGGCACATCACTTGAGTTTAGGAGTTCGAGACCAGCCTGGCCAACGTGAAGAAACCCCATCTCTACTGAAAACAACAAAAATTAGCTGGGCACGTTGGCAGATGCCTGTAATCCCAGCGACTCAGAAGGCCTAGTCCAGATAATCACTTGAACGTGGGAGGTGGAGGTTGCAGTGAGCCAAGACTGTACCATTGCACTCCAGCCTGGGCAACCACAGCAGAAATCCATCTCAAAAACAAAATACATATATACATATATATATATATATATATATATATATATATATATATATATATATCACTCTTCACTCAACACAACAGTATTTTAAGAAATCAAGAGATATGGTTGAGATAAAATATGCTTTTTATATAAAAAATGACAACTGATTATTCAATAACCACAGGTAGTTGAGACTTTCATTTCACATCACTTTTGACACTGGAACAACAATCTAACGAACAGAAGTAGCATACAACAGACAGAAAATGAGCATCAAAATGGCCACCATAGAGTTATCCCAACTGCTTCTGATATTGCTACTTGATTTCTCTTCAGAGGTTTTCCATTCCCTTCTGGTGTCCATAAATACTCATGTTAATTGACATGAGGACACATTCTGGAGAATCCTTTACATCTTCAAATAAATCAATCTATATCCAAACTACTATTAAAAATGACCCCAAAATTACAGTGATTCTTGCTTGTGTCTGAAATTTCGAAGCAACAGCCTCCAAAGTCAAGTTGGAAAAAAAAAAACAAAACAATAAAGGAGACAAATGAAAATTTAACTACCAATAAGAATAAAGCTCAGGACTGCCTTTTCACTCATGTCAGAATCAGACTTTTACATTGCTTTAAACTTTTTGAAGATTATATGAGAATCAAATGTTGTTCTTAATTGCTTGGCAAGATTATGAAAGCTTCAAAGAAGGAAACAACAGAATCAGTCTTTTTCATAGACATAAAAACAATCTGTCTCAATCTTACAATGATTAGAAATCTGACAATATTTTATAAATATATATATATATATGTGTGCATAAGAAAGTTTACCTGTAGCGCACTCTGAACACTGAGTGAAATATTCCAAGAATAAATAAACTTTTAAGGATTCATACCACTTACAGCTGTTTGGAAGTTACTCCTAGGCATTTAGTTTATTTCTCCAAAAAACTGAGGCAATAAACACAATTTCAGAAAGGAAGAATTACATCTTTATCTGACTCAATTCCAAACCTTAACATTTGCATAACCTGAAACTGAACAAAGCATCCTAATTTCTCAAAGTCTTTACATGGCAATAGTAATTACATGTACAGACATGTACAGAACTGTTATCTCAAAAACTCTTTTCCAAACTAAGTTTTATACTGAAAGTGTTTCTCCATATTCAAGCCAGCATTACAGGGACCACTCAACGTTTTTATTTTGTCTCTAACCTATTAGGCAATACAAAGTATATACCTCCCAGCATCTCTCTTCTTTATTTAAGAATGGAGTATGAATGACACACACAAATAGGCAATGAAAAACTGCCTTCTTTTTTTCTTAAATTGAACTCTATGATATAAAGACTATGATGTATTCTCTGTTTTCAAAGATATGGAAGAGAATAAGCGGAGAGAATGTATTTCCTTACTGAAATAAAAGAAACTATTTTGTGAATATGACAATGGCCAAGTAGCCAGAATAAAAAGAGGAATTATTCATATTGAAGAATACTACATATATGTTCAACAATTTTGATAAATGAGAAAAATATATCCTAATCAGTTTAATAATTGAATATATCATGACTTTTTGCTTTCTGAATATATTATACATTAGTAGATTCTACTTTAGTTCTAAAATTGCTAGAAAATGAAATTACTATTAATTACTGTCCTTAACTACTCTAAAACATATTTACTCATCCATGTAGACATATAGTCAATAATCGTTGAGTGTCTAGTACATGCTAGATTTCAGAAACATAAATATACATATATATGACTATGCCTTCAAAAAAGAAATATAGTATATAGAAAGGCAGACATGTAAATACATAAATTATAATGTAGACCATGAGAAAATATATAAATAATTGTCATGGATGAAAAATAATAATGCAGTAACCATTTTGCCTTGGGAGGTCAGTAAAAGCATCTAAGGAAAAGCAATTTTTGAACCGAGTCTTGTGGGAGAAACAATTCACCAGGAAGGTAACATATGAAAACAGAGAGTTTTCCAAGTAGAAAGAATAAAACTGTGCCATTCAAAGGCCATCTGGTATGTTCATGAACATGTGTGAAAAGCTTGGCATCACCAGGGCGTTGTGTCCATAGTAGGATGTGTTAACAGAAGACACTAAAGCCACAGTTTGATGCTAGTTTATCGAGAATTTTTTTTTCTAAGAAAAGGAGTTTTGGACTAATTCCTATGTGCAACAGGGCACACATTAATTTCAAAAGTGAGATAAAGAATGCAAGTCATTTTTCAGGAAAACAAGTCTTGTGGAAGTTGAAAGTAAGTTTGGAAAGAGGTTGAATGTTTGGGATCATATAGGTAACTCTTCTATCTACTCAAGAGAGAAAAAACAGCTGAAATCAAGAAACGTATGCAGCAGAAACAAATTTAGAAACTAATTAAAAATATGGTAAGAGAAAAGTATATGCTGATGTTACTAAAGCTAAGGTGAATCATTTGTATCCAAACTGTAGTAACTTCTAAAATAACAGATCTTAACCTTTTTGGGTTACAGATCTACTTAAGAATCCAGTGGAAACCATAGTGCTACTCCGTGATATGCTCACATATACAGAACTCTCAATTTGTTTTTAGGAGATCTATAGACCCCAGTTAAGAAATTCTGCTTTAGAGCCCTGGAGTTCAAGGCTACAGTGAGCTATGGTTGTACCACTGCACTCCAGCCTGCATAAACCTGTCTCTAAAAAAAATAAAAAATAAAAGAGAATTTCTGTTTTAGATGAAGTTCACTGAGGAAAGAAGTTTGTATCTTACTCAAATCTATTTCCATAGCGTCTAGCATAAAACATGGTACAGCGTAGGCAGTTCATTGTTTTTTAGTTAGACTGAATTCTCCATTAAAAATGGAAATTTTCATTAACTATCTGCATCACTGCATCCCCTCATGAAACTACATTATGTATAAATAATTTAATATACCTTTCTCATGCCCATTCTTGAGTATACTTAAAATCATCTTCCCTTTATCTTTTTGGTATTGTTCTAGTCATAACTATATTCATCTCTTCAAATGTATATGTTTGTATTTATGGTACTATCATAGTATTCCTAATTAGATACTTTCTGAGAGAGGACAGTGATAAAAGTATTGAAAGTGGAAAAGGCCCAAGGAGTGATGCAATGCCAAATGGAATGTCTGACCTCCTTACCCTGCTGACCTGTGTATTATGCATTTTTCCCATTTCTTTTCCTAGTCTAACCTTTGTAAGAGGAATGTAAACAGTTTGATCACTGTACATAATTTACATAAGCTCACAGTAGAAAGGAGAGGGAGGAATGATGGGCAGTAAGATTTAACTCGCCAAGAAAGAGATAATCAGAATATGCCTGTGCTCTTGTGAAGCAGCAGCATACATAATGTTTGTAAGCATGGACTCCAAAGACAGGCTGCTTGGTTAAACTCTGGTTCTCCCATGAATTAGCTGATCTGAACAAGTTATTTAACCTCTCTTTGCCTCAGTTTTCTCAACTATAAAACAGAATTAATAATAATACCTCACTGAATTACTGTGAAGGTAAAATGAGTTATTATACCTTCAAGAAGTGCTAAAAACACCACTTACATATGTCTGACATATAAGTTCGCTAAAACATTATTCTTTTTTTTTTTTCTTGAGATGGAGTCTCACTCTGTTACCAGGTTGGAGTGCAGTGGCATGATCTCGGCTCACTGCAACTGCCGCCTCCTAGGCTCAAGTGATTCTCCTGCCTAAGCCTTGCACGTAGCTGGGCTTACAGGAACATACCACCATGCCTAGCTAATCTTTGCATTTTTAGTAGAGACAGGGTTTCACCATCTTGGCCAGGCTGGTCTCGAATTCCTGACCTCAAGTGATCTACCAGCCTTGGCCTCCCAAAGTGCTGGGATTACAGGTGTGAGCCACCGTGCCCAGCCTAAAACATTATTCTTGGTGGAAAAATCTTGGCATTATCAAATGCCCAAAGAAATCTTGACCCATGAGGCTGAAATGTTGAATGGCAATATTTAAATCTAACATGAAAATCAAAGTATTGATCTGTTACACAGCTATCAGAAGATATCTGATTCTTCTTCTTAATTCCACATGTAGTAATTCAAAAACATGAACAAGAGGACATATTTCAGCACTAATTATATTTATGACAGGCAATAATTTCCTGGAGAAAAAAAAAAGATTTAGCAGAATCAGAGCTGTTTTTTAAGGTAGAAGAATGTAAGATAAAATATATTTTTGTTGGTATAATTCAGGTTCAAATTAACAACAGTAACACCCTTAAAGTAGAAAAGGTGGAGCAGTCATAAAAACGTGACATCCACCCAAGCAGCCATGGTGAAAATGTGAGGATGCGTTTAATGGCAGGTAAGTGTCTCGCAACCTTCTTAACAGTATGATTCTATGTATTTAAGTTGCTAAGAGGGACCACAGTGACTTATTTGTGTTTGTGTGTGCTGTTTAAGCTGCAGCCAGAGATGCTATGCTGCCTTCTTTCCTCTCATCCACAAAGCCCTGGTTCCCTAATATTTTACAGTGATCTAGACCCCAGAATGAAGGGTCAAAGGATTTACCCTGAGTTGCGTATTCTAGAATAGGATGAAAAAAAAAATTACTGAATTAACAAAACAACAGTGTGAATAGGCCTGAGTTATAAATTAGCGTAGTCATATTAGAAAACTATAGTCTCTATGAAATATATTCTTCTATGAAATGCCAAGTACTGTTAAGGAATATTATACAATCCAATCTTGGCAAAGCAGAAAATAGAAAAACACTGATTTATCATGGTGGAAATGTTCAAACTCTGTTCATTGTAACTATAGCAGAAAAAAAACTTATTAGAAAAAGTATGACATCAAACTTTCATGCTGAATAATTTTAAATATCTTAAACATTATTTTTATATTTTGTATGTTTTTCCCTCTAATTAAATTGTAAGTGTCTCAAATGCAAGAATCCTTGAAAAACACAAAACAAACAAAAAATAGCGTATCTTATGCTCCTTATTGGAACAAATTTACTTGTAAAGAATTCTAAGATGCCAGGGGTAAATCTTGTATATGGGTTATTAAGTATATGTTAATTATAAAGCAAAGGACTGAGGCCAAATTATTAGAGTAGACTGGTCAAAAAGTGAGTGTAGGCACAATAAACCATGAGAAACCTACCATTGTATTGTGCTGAGAAGTGGGAGTCCTATGGCCACAAGACTCTTGCGTCAGCAGAGAAACTGGTTGAAATTCCTCAGAGTGAGGCTTGTTGGGAAAACTCACATGCAAGGGAAGGTGAAAGGCTGGGAGCCCGTCACTCTCCTCTTCTTCCACTTTCTGTCTGCTTGTCACCATGGCTACCTCTCCATCTGCTTCCCCATACGGAGAGGCTGGTCGCTTGGAAGACATCCTGGAAGGAACAAAAGAGGAGAAAATAATGAAACCTCCACATAAATCCTTAATGCCGTCATTGTGTGGTTAGGGGCCATTGTAACAGAAATGCCTTTTTGTGCTAGCAGAGAGCAGGAAACCATCCAAATACCACTGCAAAGCACACACAATCAGAAACAATGGCCAAGCAGGTAGCAACAGAACAGTGCTTGTTTGTTGTGAGAATAATACACTAATATAGCACTCTCTTGTATTCTGGCTTCTTAAACAAGAGAATTCACCTAAGAACACTGCATAATGAAAGACAATTCCATTTTAGAGGAAAGAAAAATACCCATCTAGTTTTACACTCTGATAGGCCTTATTGAAGACAGAACATCTATGAATAGCAAATACTGTTGGCAATTTAAAAGAAGAGAAATAACTAAAATTTCTTTCATCAAAAAAATAGACTCAATATATAAATGATTGCCATTAAAACAAATTTGCATTTTCTTGAAAGATTACTGTAAAATGTAGAAATATCGGTTATAAGCAAACCTCAGAGCAACTGACAAAAAGTTTAATATTTGTTTAAAGCTTATTAAGGATTGATTCAATTTTATAATCACTGTTAATCTTAAAACATTTGAGAATTTTCTTTCCCTCACCTCCCCAAACTACCCAATTTTGGCATTTAGTTATAATAACAAAGTTGTGAGGTAGCAAAAAAGGTGAGAATATTAAAATAATTCAATTCCATTTTCACAAATCCATGAATGATTTAGATGTGAATAATTCTGACTTATTTATCCTTAGAATACTTAAATAAAAGAAAAAAAATCCAAAGAAGGATATTTTATTTTGATGAGCTAAAGCCTACTTGAAAATGAGCTTAGATAACTGAACAAGAATTAAACATTTTCTTTGTACCTGAAACTGATTAAGAATATTATTAGAGATTAAATATATGTGGCAAATATTTTAAATAGAAAATTCCTTTTCCTTTCAGTAAAATATTTACGTAGAAATAAAATCAAGTTAAAATATTTAATTTAAAAAACATTCTGGCAGTATTTACAACTTAATCTGACCCTGAAAAAGCTGTTTTTTTTTTTTTTTGTTCAACAAACAAAGAGTGTTTACAAAATCATTCATTCTTATTCTAGACCAGTGAGATGGGAGGCAGGGAAGTATTTACTAACTACTGCAACACTTTCTTCATATAGATCACTGATTTTTAAATTTAAAATGTGTTCCCCCAAATGCCTCTAATCATTGTTGAATAATATTATTTTTAGAATTAGAAGTTTCAAAAAGAAAAAATGCATTCAAGTACTGAAGATACTGTATTTAAAACAGTAAGACAGTAGAAAAAAATAAGGATTTTAGAATCAGACAAATAAGATTTAAAATACTGATTCTGTCACTTATTAGCTGTGAGACTTAATTTCTCTATCTCAACTTACTCATCTTTAAGGTGAAAAATATCTACCTCATAAGATTTTTTGAAAATGGACTATGCACCCTGTGAAAAATAACTAGTGTATTATTTAACAAAAAATACATACTTGATAAATAATAGCCCATTTATTTAACAAACTTAAACTACAGTGTGACTCACCCACCCTCAAAAAACAAAAACACTCAAACATGAGGAAAACAGATTGCCTACTAAAGGGTTTAACTATAAAATCAATGTAAAATACAAAGTTTCCCATTAGAGAAATGCTCCCTGCCTAGCAATACTTAGCAGTAAACTGACCAAGTGTAATAGCAAGTATTAAAAACAAAATCTTAATAGTACAGGTGTTGATCAGCCAAAGAAACAGATAAAGAGGAGAAAATAGGGGAAGTTACCATGTCAGCACTGTCTAAAGGAGAAGTAGATTTGGATGCCAAAGTTTAAGTAATTTTAACTATTTCCAATCCCATGACCACAGCCTATTCCAAGTATACTCTAAATATGGAGAAGTATGTCAGGACTAGAATTAACAGAGTTAGAATAGTTCTAGTTTCATTGGCAATACCACATCGCACACCAAACTGATATATTACTAAACATAATAACCCATGAACACCAGAGATATTTAATTCCCACTGTTCTGATCCCATGTTCTACAGGCAAACTTCTGATTCTCATATAAAGAGTTTGTGGACAGAACAGACTTAAAATATTTAAGGTCTTTGTGAAGTGATTTATTAAACTAATAAAGAAACTTTTAATTATTTCTTAGTTTCGCATGTAGCTTCACTCTAAGGAGCTTATGCCTTTGTTATACAAACCTTATCGTTTGTGGCCTATGTGGGCATTATCATTCTTACTGGAATTAATATATTGGTATTCTGGTGTCTGCCTCAGCCTCACGTGCAGTCTCTCAATGTCTGAAACCTCTAGTCTATTGACAAAAGCCAGTTTCTGGGTCATCAAAACAGAAAGCAAGATCAGCTAGCCATTCATAAGTTCATACAATTCTATGACCTTCAGAACCATGACTTTTCTGTTGATTTATACTTTATTAATATAATTATTAACATCAATTATGAAAACTGAAAGTCCAAAAGTAGACATAGGTAGTTAAGGTAGACAGACACTGATAGATTTTTCAAAACTAGTTATTTCAGAAGCTAAATTAGCTTTCTATTTAACTGGGTAAGTATTCTCTATATAAAGCATTCTAGGGAGCAAGAAGGTTAAGTTTTATAACACTGAACATGAAAGAGTTATGGTGCCAGAAGGCAACTGATCTTGGAATGTCACATATCTTATGCTTATTTCAATTCCATTTTCAGAGTCTTATCGAATGTTCTTAATGCACTGAACTTGAAAGTATTTTTAATTTAATTCAGGTAAAAGATTTCTTAAAGATTTGTTAAATTATCATAATAAAAACAATCATGGTTATATTTCAATTATAGGATACTAAGTCAGAAAAGTAAACTATATAACAAATTACATATAGAGATGTCAATCTGTTGGTTGTATTATTCATGTTTACTATGACCCACAGTACTTCTAAAAAATATTGACAACAAAATCACCAATAACATTAGGTTCTAAATTTTTGTCCATCTACCAAAGGGTTTCGTCTTGGGTAGAAAAAAAGCCTCATTAAGAAGGCACAACAAACGTCCATATATTGTTCTTCTGGGATATATAGCTTACACTACATGACTTACTCTAACTACGTATCTGTATTGCAGTAACAATCTGAGTATCTAAGCTGGTGTATGTTCTTAGGTATCCTTCAGACACGATTTTTGTCACTTCCGTGATGCTAGGCTCACCAATGAACAAAACTCAGACTTCAAAGAAACTGACATAAGACAGACAAATGTAATCTAATGTGAAATTGCCTTGGGGAGCTATGATGACATAACACTGGTCTTAACTCACTTTGTGGTAAAAACAAAACCAAAAACAAACCTTCTTGATAGAACTGACATCTAATTTTAAGACACAAGGAAAATCTTCCAAATCATCAGCAACTAGTTGCTGATCATCTACCATGTGCAAGACATTTATATAATGGGAATAAAAAACCTATTTCTCAGCCTCTGGTTAAAGAAGCATATGAGCGGGTTGAGAATATTTTAAATAAAAGGATAAACATGAATGAAAGACAGTTCAGTCTAAACGACAGATGACATTATAGCTAAGTATTTGAGTGCTTCCTGAGGACCAGAGCATCCTTAAATGCTGCACAGAATGGTTGAACCAGTTGGCTTTCAAGGAAAAAGAATAAATAAATGCTGTACAATAAACAGAGAGGGAATTTCACATAGAAAGTAATGATAAAAGCAAAGATGCAGAGATGCTTTTAGAAAGTATTATATAAATTTAGAGTTCAAGCTTACTCGAAAAAAGAAGGGATTGAGGAATATGGATCAAATCCCATGTGTAGATTGTAACACTCCTGGAATTGCTGAGTTATATGAACAAAACAAGAAACATCCTCCCTTGTAAAAAAACAACTTGCTTTTACAAGGTGTTTCCTTCTCTTCCCTTCCCCTTGTAACATTCTGCACAATCAAGCTACTCTTCATAAATGTGACAGTAAATATAAAACCACTGGGGTCTTTTGCTCTTGGCCGATGGCTCTCCATGTGCTTTATAATCGCTCTGCAAGTAGGATATCCCAAATGTGTTCATACATGGACAGCAAACTTAGAGGTAGGGTAGAAGGTGTAAGACTGAAACAGAAAGATAAAGCAGTGGTTCTAAACCTTTGGCTGGACATTGGAATTACCTGGAGAGGTTTTAAAAATACTGATCCCTGGGTTTTACCCTTAGAAATTCCCTTAGAATGCCAGGTGTGGTGGCTCACGCCTGTAATCCCAGCACTTTGGGAGGCTGAGATGGGTGGATCACGAGGTCAGGGGTTTGAGACCAGCCCGACCAACATGGTGAAACCCCATCTCTACTAAAAATACAAAAACTAGCTGAGCATGGTGCCACATGCCTGTAATCCCAGCTAGTCGGGAGGCTGAGGCAGGAGAATCACTTAAACCCCAGAGGCGGAGGTTACAGTGAGCAGAGAGCGCGCCACTGCACTTCAGCCTGAGTGACAGAGCAAGACTCCATCTCAAACAAACAAAAAAAGAATTCTCTTAGAAATTCTGATATTATTGGTTCTGAAGAATGACTAGGTATCAGAAATTTTTAAAGCTCCCCACTGATTTTAATATGCAGTCAATGTTGCAAACAATGGGTGTAGTAAAAATAATGCACCCCCAAACCAAGATGTCCAGGTCTTAATACCTTACATGTCCAAAGGGACTTTGCCTGTGTAATTAAGTATTTTGAAATGAGGAGATTATTCTAAATATTGTTGGTGGGTCCAAAGTAATCATATACACCCTTATAAGAGGGAGAAGAAAAGTCAGAGTCAGAGGAAGAGACTAGATGATACTATGCTACTAGCTTTGCAGATGGAAGATGAGGCCCCATGAGCCAAGGAATGCTGACAGCCGCTTGAAACTAGAAAATGCAATGGAAAAGATCCATTCCTAGAGCCTCTAGAAGAAATGCGCCCTGCCAACACCTTGATTTTAGGACTTCTGACTTTCAAAACTGTAAAAGAATACATTTGTATTTTTTAAGCCATGTTTGTCATAATTTGGTATAGCAGATGTGTGTGTGTGTGTGTGTGTGTGTGTGTGTGTGTGCCATTGATTTAAGCACTTTTTTTTCATGGTTGGTATTTTAATCAATCTGGAATCCTCCTACCCCACACATACATTGCCTTCTTCCTCTCTTCATTTAGTTTTCTGCTCAAACATTATTTCCTCAGTAAGGCCTTCCTTGGTCATTCCTCCTAAACCTGCACTCCAATCCTATTCTTAGTCCTTACGCATTTTGTTCACAGCCTTTATAATCACTTGACATATTTTATACTTATTTGTTTATGGTCATTCTCCTCTACTATAAGATCCACATAGGCAGACTGTATTTTTGTTCACAGCTACTTGCCTAGTACTTAGAACCTTTCTGAAAATAATAGTCTTCTAGTATATATGCAACATGAATAGCTACTAACTAAAACCAGTAACCCTCTGATTACGCCCTACCTATGTATAGCTTTAAGATTTAATATTACAGGACAACTGTGCTTCAAATATGTCTCAGTATTGTCAGAAATAATAGAGGTCAGTAATACTATCCTTTTTTAATAATTTCAGCATAAAGGAATTGGTAAGCTCTAATAATGTTTTTTAAAAGCTTGTGAAAAATAGTATAGCTCTGATTAAAAATATATTTATTTAACATGTGTAAGGAAAAGACTATAAGAGTTAAATAAATTTACCAATAAACACTACATAGTTAATTATTAATAGTTATTACTGAGGTATCACCTACTTACTGCTAAAAACTTTAAAAAACTTTTTAGGATATGTTCTTTAGTACAGTTCTTCCAGAAAATGACAACATGTACAGAGTTAAAGATATTATGTATTTGGAACAATATAAAATGTAAGACTCAGAACAGGGATTACTTTCTTTATATAGTAGATTCTTTTTTAAAGTTTCTTTCTTTAAGTATTTTAACCTTTGACTAGATAATACACAAATTAAAATCCTAGGATGCAGTGCCTTCTACTGGTTGTTCTTCCGAATAATATTATTTATCTTAAAGTTTGCAGCTATATATAAAAAAATTGCAAAAATAAATATCTAGAAAGAAGAAACTCAAATTCCACTTCTGCTACAAAGCCATCCCTTCTTACCAACATGGCAGAAGCAACAATGTCCAATCTCAAACTACATTGTCAACTCTTCTCAGTAACATACATAAAAAAATTAAACATCATTATATGTAAACTTTATTAAATCATTTATTTTTTATTAGTATGTACAGTATCTGTAACTACAATAGAAGCATGTGGAAAACAAGAATGTTATTTTTAATTTCTTCAGTTCCCATGCCATGTAACGTCTTTCACGTAAAATTTTTGCAAGTACAGTTCTGTTTTTGACCACTTCACTTTATGTTGCCAAAATTAATGTGAAGGATGTGACTTTACGTGTATGATAAAGGCCTTTCCAAATTGCTCTGCATTTGTTTTCCAAAATATTCTAATCCTCTACACCAAATGAGATACAATTAATAATAGGGCAGTATAATTCCTAGCACATAGTTGGCAATGTATTTCTTTTATGAATAAATTAAAAAATTGAATGAGTTCCTATTTTGTGCCAACCAAGTTACCTTTGTGTTGTAAATAAAACAGGCAACTTAGATATGATGATTCTTCTGCTTCACCTTTAAGGAACTTACAGTTTAGATGGAAACAGGAGATATATACCTACTCATCCATTTAACCATCCATTCATTAATTAGTGGAAAAACATTTAGTGAAAGATACTATGTGCCCAATAGACAGCAACATAATTAATAAATCAAGAAAGAATGTTGAAAGGTACATCCCTTTTTAAAAATATTAGTGCTAAAGGAGATAGAGAGATAATAGATGGTATCTCACTAATGGGAAAATGCTTCCCAGAAAATACAAGAATTCAACAGGGTAATGAAGAATGGATCAGAGTACACACAAGACTCGGTGTGGTTGCTAACCCTTTTCTTCTAGCACTTTGGGAGACCAAGGCAGGAAGATTCCTTGAATGCCGTAGTTCAACAGCAGCCTCGGCAAAACAGGGAGATTCTGTCTCTAGAAAAAATTTCAAAAATTAATGGGGCAAGGTAGCCCATGCCTGTAGTCCCAGTAACTCAGGAGGCTGAGGTGGGAGAATTGCTTGAGCCCAGGAGAGCAAGGCTGCAGTGAGCTATGACGGTGCACCTGCACTACAGGCTGGGCAACAAAGTGAGGCCCTGTCTCAAAAAAAAAATCATTTTAATTAAAAATATTTAATAAAATGCATCTTCTTAAGGGAACATTGAATATGGATATGCAAAGCAAAATAAAAATTGGCAAGTCAAAGAGAATAATACTTTTCTGGAAGTTATGTGCCTTAAGGTTTTCTAGCAGCAAGAATATTTGTTCAGGACATTTAAATTTACTTGTCTCGTTCCTTTTGTAATTAAGGTTGTTGTGAAAAGGCTAATCAGTATTAGAAATTAAACTTTACTGTGTATTAAAGATTCTTTCACAACAGAATGTTACTTATCCAATATAGCAAATCAAAACAGAAATTGAGCTTGAATAGAAAGGTCTTAATTCAAATGAATGAAACAAACACTTATATTTGATGCATAAACAGAATTACACAAACAGCATATCACGTTTTTAAGAAAGAAACATCAATTTCGTTACTCTTATCTATGAATTTTTATTATTATTATGATACCTTATAGCTCATACTTTCCCTCTTACATGTTTTGAACATCTTTATTTTTCTAAGTTGAGAGTTTACTCTGTGAGCATTTCATGTAAATTTTTATAACCAAGTCTGTCAATATTCAAAAGTCTTTTAAACAGAAAATTTATTTATGGTAAACACGCAGTCTTTCAAACTTTTATACCATTTTTCTTTTCTTTTCTCTAAATCCTCTTTGCCATCAGTTTCTGATATAGAACATGTCAATCTCCATACTTCTCTACCCATTTCTTCCCACATACAAAGGCCTCATTCATTATATTGTTATTTAGAGGCATGAACAAGTTCATCAGGTCCTGACATAAAATATAAATTGAAGTAGAAACACAGATTTCATAGTCATATAAAAACCGACAACATAGAATAAAAAAGATAAACTTCCTTGTAATCTTTACTATATCTTTCACCAGAGTAGAGATCAACAAAATTTATAGTAACATGTAAATCTAAAATCAAAACTAATTTTTGAGCTAAATTTACTTATGAATAAATCAAGTATTCTGTTTTTAAATGTAATCTGAGTTTATATAAAATATACATTACAGAAGTTTAAACTATTTAAAAACATGTTCATCAAAAAGGTGGTCACCAACAACTTTTGAAGTGATCTTCACCAAGGTTGCCCCCTGTGTTTATCTTGCCACATGTTTAGTTTCTGAGATGTTCTCTACATTGAGATCAAGTACTTCATTACATCTTTCCTCCTTTCTGATAAGAAGATCACCATTTTTCATTTGTTCACCACCTTTTTGCTCTTCTCTTTGCTAGCATCACTACTTTTACAAAATACCTTTTCCCAGCCTCTTCCATGCCACTAAAGTCAGAGATGGAGGGGAGGGTAAGAAGAGCAAAACAATATAAAGGTACAGGGTTCTACCAGGAAATAGTATAAGAAAAGAAAAAAAAATAACATTGAAGATAGACAAGGAAAGGATCAGAAATAGAATCTGAGTCTTGTAATTATCTGAAAGAAATAAGTGATTCTTTACTATTAGTTGAACACAGGATATTTTAAAAGTTTTTAAAATAATGTACCTAAAATAAGCAGGAAAACTCACTAGAAAACGTCCACTTTTGTTTTGTTAACTACTGTTCTATCCTTTTCTAAACAGGGAGACAAACATTTAAAAAAAAACTCATGGCAGCCAAATTCCATCCTACAATGATTCAGAATTCATAATTCAGTTCTTCCTTTACGCTTTCTTTTCTTACTGTTTCACTAATAACTGTAAATCACTAAAATTTTATTTTAAAATTAGACTTTGTCTTATCGGCTGGAGACCCCCAGAAAACATTCTAGTAAGAAGACTGTTTTATTATGAGTAACATAATAGTTGGGCTATGGAGTCAAAATTTATCTAAACAATTATATTTGCCAGCTAAAATGTCTGTTTCATTACATTATTTTGATATTAATCCACACTTACTATGTGCCTACAACAAAAGTAGTCCTCATAAATAAAAAGGAAGAAAAAACATTAAACTACACTGAAATCATTTTATATTGTTGAATCTTGGAAAAGATTAATTAGAGTTAATTGTAATAAATATAACAAAACTGAAAGAAAACTAGTTTAGGGGAACCTGTATGACTCCTATGTACAGATTAATTTTCATTAAGAAGAGACAGTAAATGTTTTAACACAATTCTATATTGTTTTGAAAAAATTATCAATACTTTTCTCATGATTTACAAGAAAGAGTATGGCAATAAGCAGGTTCTACTTAAAAATTTGCCTAACTGTATCTTGAATCATTAAAAATTGTAATGATTTTATTTCCTTATCTCTAAAACAGAAATACCTTTATTTGAGACATCAAACATTTGATCACAGAATCTCTCTAATCATCAAAGATACTAAATTTCAATCACGTCACCTTGAAGAAAAATAATAGAAATGATTAAGACTTTTAAGTATTGAAGAGAAATTTCTTTTAAGTTGCGGATAAAATGACCAAATGCATAGGTTTGGGAGAAAACACAAGTCCATAAAGAGCATTTTGTTGTGAATTATTTAATTCATGTATTGTTATACATTTGTCGTTAATTGCAAACTGAAAAATATGTTTAACCTTCAGCCATCTACGAGTTAAAAATATCAAAGTCCTTTTGTTCTGATTATCTATAAATTACTTAGAATAATCTAGCATTAAGATCTGTGATTCTAGAACTTCTTATTTATAGTTAGAAAGTGTATACTTTTTAAGGCAATAAAAAGCTTTTTCCATTTGAGCATGGGTTTTGCCTTTCTGACAGCTCTAAGTCCACAGGATGTGGAGGGATGATTTAAATTTTACATCAAAATTGTGACTGCACTAGACTTTTTTCCCCCTTCTCAAGGGAGGCATTGTTCTTGCCTTTCCATAACCAGGCGTGACAGCGCCAGACTGGAGTCATACGGCTGGTCTCTGAGTCAGCGTGAAAGTGCTCACCTCCTGAGTTTCCCCAGATGCTCGGCTCCCTGTGTGTCTGAAAGCCAAGCAGAGTAGCCACATATCCCATTCCTGGGACAGACACAAGAATGAGGGGAAGAATCTAGGGATTAGTAAAAACTATCTCTTCCGGTATAGGCTGTAAAAATCTTTTACTAGTAATATGAAGTACGAAAAAACCAAAGCCCCGTGTTTAATATAAGTACAATTTTTCTGACCCAAAAGTTCAGAAAATTGATTAACAAATTGATTAACGAGTAATAGTGTGCTTCCGGGTTAAGGAAATAAAGTATTAAAAATCAGAAGGCTTTTGGATTTTTCAGAGACATATGGTTGCCATATGTATAAATTTTAGGTTATAGACAGCTGAATAGACAGCAAAAAAATACTGTGTAAAATGC
Organism: Cacajao melanocephalus; assembly: GCA_963573385.1. Taxonomy (NCBI): domain Eukaryota; kingdom Metazoa; phylum Chordata; class Mammalia; order Primates; family Pitheciidae; genus Cacajao; species Cacajao melanocephalus. Next base: position 297,397 of record CAUYLG010010790.1, on the reverse strand, counting down.
TTACCGATTCTTAATATCTCTAATAAGGTATCTTTAAAAATTATCTGCAGAATCCCTGCTACAGGGACAATCATTTCTACTGTCTATCAGAACAATTGCCAGTGAAAAGGAATGAATTCAGTTTCTATTGTTCTATCCTGGAATAAACCTGTCAAGTGTAAGTTTGGGAGGTGGCTGTCTTGTTTATATATGCAACCATGTGTGTGCACGTGTGTGTGTGTGCACACATACATGCAGAAAGAGAAAGACAGGAAGAGGAATTAGAGGAAGAGGAGGAAGAGGATGAGGAGGAGGACAAGCAGAAGAAAGAGAAACTTTACTATCTGATGATATGTTAATGAACATTAATATTCTTTCTTTTTTATGGAACCCCTCCATTAAGGATTGGACCATACCGCCTTAATTTAGTCATGATCTGATGCTAACAACTTTCAATACTATATAATTCAAAACTATTTGGTTGAGAGTTTTGTGTATTTCAAAGAAAAAAATAAAGAAGTAGAAAAAAACTCCTTCCAATTTGTTAACCCACAAAAACAAAAGCCAAATGATATGTAATTCCTAAATATTACTACTACTAATCTCTTAGTAATACCAGTCAATTTTTTCATGTCATCCTTATGAGGACGTATGAATGTCTACATACGATCACAAATGCGTATGTAGGAATGTTTGCAGTAATGTGTGAAAACAGTTTACCATATTCACCATACTTATCATGGAAGAAGACAGATTTTCATTCATGGATAACACTGGTCCGGTGAAGTGCATAAGTTAAAAAAAAAAACTGTTTTTATAGGAAAGAATATCTATTCAGGCTTAATAATACTGGGACCTCTATAAAAATATTATTTCACTTGTTTTAATGACTTGGTCATTTGGACCCTTTCAGGACTTTACAGTACTGTAATGGCAGAACTGTGAATAGGGAATAAAATTTTATTTTCTAAAATAAAATCCTTATTTACTGATGTCGAGCATCATTCCCTGACTTCTTATCTGGGATTCTTCCTGTTAAAGTGCCCATCCCCACTCTTGCTCTCTCCCTCCCGTCTCACATTACTGGCTAAGTCTAAATAAAAAGCAAATTGTTCCATAATCAAAAGTGACTTATTCTTAGCATGGCGTATGTCTTAAAATAAAATCTGTGGCATGTTTAATTTATTTAGGATCTAGTAATGATGACAAAAATAATTAAGTAACCAGTCTAGTTTTAATTTCTTTTGTTTTCAAAGGTCATTGTGAAATCAAGCAAGTTAAGCCATCTAAAGAAAGCCTCTAGAGAATGCTTCCTCACTAGCAGAAATGAGAAACGAGGCCCACAGCTAAAATGAGTACTGAACATCAGCATCAGATTTGTTGAAAACTGACTAAGTAGTCCAATGAAGAGAAATATTATGACCCCCTACCCTCTTTGGAATCCAAATAACCCTGACAAGGAATAGTTTATATATTGCTAAATTCTGGCCAATTTAGGGGGCTCATTCTTTCTTTCCATGCCCCATACAGACTTGGTTACAGCCTGTTTCTACAGCAGCTGTTGAAAATGTACAAAGTAGAAAATATTTATGTTATATTCAAAATAGACAGCAAGGAACGTATATACAGTGCACAAATCTTTCCTCAAACAACAGCTTCTGATGTGAGAGACAGGCATACTAGACACAGATAAATTTTCCAACCTTCCCAGCAAAAATAAAGAATTTGCCATCCTAATTAGGAAAAGTCCAAAAGTAAGAGTGCAGTGCCAAAGACGATGAGCATCTATCAACCCAAACTCCAAAACAGCAGGATGCAGCTATGGTTGATGTTATAAGAACGCTGAGCCTCTTCATTGGCTCCTTTCATGCCAAAGCTCCTTTGCTTGGATGAATATGAATTAAATCCATAAGCTTTCCTATTTTTCTAGCTTGACCTCTAAACTCATTTTATGTCTTAACTGTTTATCTTCTTTTCCCATTAATCTTTCTGGTTTTAGCACATGTCCTGTTGTTTTTAGAAAAAAAAAAGTTTAAAAGCATGGTTCATACTGCCACTGTGGGCAACTTAGGAATGCTAGCCCCCAAAATAAAAAAAATTCAAAGGTTATGGCATATACGGTAGAGAAGAAAATCATCAAACTCCAGCAATGGTATGACAAGTATAAACACACAATAAGATCCAAGTACAAGATTTGCTCTATATTTCAAACAGGGCTAACAGTAATATTACTATTAAGTTCCCATTTGCTCATACTTTAAAAGTATGTCATAGAGATAAGCCTTTTGAAATAAACAGCTTTTCCTATATTCTCTCTCTTTTCAATCAGTTCTATGCCTTGGCACATACAATGGAGATGTTTTCTGCAACACTATAATATGAATATCTAATTTTAGATGGTAATATAACTGAGTTCATTCCCATCGTTTGTTAGAATATAGCTGATAAGAAATGTTACTGATTAACACAATTTATCCATATCACCACAAAATCTGTCAGTACAAAAATTAAAACAAAAATTTAAAAAGTATTCACCTTATAAAACTGTTAAAGAAAAACTTAAATAAAAGCAAAACCTTCAAGCTGGAATCTTGCACTTCAATACAGTATTTACCATTTACCATTTTATAGGTACTCAGTCTGCCATCTTTTCTGCTGTTCTCTACTGTTTCTCCCAAAGCTTAACAAAGGCCCAGCTGTATAAACCAGTCCTGTCAAAGAACATAGTTAAGGGATGGATAAAACAGGGAGGGGTGTCTAACATGCTGACCACTGTCTGAGCTTATGAGGATAAAGGAGCCTTGATGGAGAAAAGTAATCATCCATTGCTGTTTTCTTTTTTTTTTTTTAACCTCATTACCACATGCTAGAACATTTTTTTTTCCACTACCCAAACACCCCCATTCCAATCCCCGACAACTGAAAGACCTTTGTGTTCCAAAGGGGACCGAATCCTCCCCAACCTCTCCTTCCATCCTCTTTTTTTGTTTTTTGTTGCTGGCAAGTTTATGGAGGCATGATCATTTAAAGACTTCTCAAAATACTGGTTTCCTCTCCATCATACCATCCACACACACAGTTCCCTGAAAACATTTTTAAAGGCTGTATAAACTTACTTGCTTTGAATTCCTTTTTACTAAAATATTATCAACAACTTTTGATTTCAACATAGTTATTTATGCTAAGGAATCCAGAAAATGATACATGCCTTTAAAATATATTAAAGCATACATAGTAGAGGTAGAATGAGTGCTGAAATCTAGGGTATGTAGCTCAAATTTTAAAGAATGTGTTTCTTGTAGAATACATATTTCAAAGGGAGTTGGCTAAGTGCATACTCAAAGTGTGTAGCAACTGAGAGATATGATTCTGAAATTTGAAAAAACGTTAGGCTAAGCTAATTAATCCTTTCAAAATCCTAGCTCTCATGTGTCCAAGAACATCAAACCATGGGGAAGATTTCCGCAGATTTATATATGCATTTCCTATTTTCAAGTTTGTCATTCTTACATTCTATGCTGACATTATTTACAAAGGACTGAAGCCTAATCCCCACAAAGATAGCTACCATAACTGCATTGGTTAGTAAGCAAAACACAATAAATGCCCAAGGAAATCCCTGGGCAAGAACCACCAGATCTATATGGAGAGAGCTGCATCATCTGTAAAGTTACTTTTGTTTCAGGGTGTCTTTTGAGGTTGGGACAAATATTTGAACATTATTAAATCCTCTATTTATCCAAAGACTGCTGCAGCTGCAGTGCCTTCTTCATACTGTCCTGTCAGTGACCTAAAGGGATTATCCTTTTTTAGATGAGGTAAAATGTGATTTCTTCCCCAATCTGTATATTTTTCTATTCAACACAAAATGTATATTTATAACATAAAACATAGTCTCCTCAGAGTAGACTATTATCTATAGCTGTTTTCAGATCAACCTCTTCCCCAGCATTCATGGCTGCTTTAGGTACAATAGCAACAGCTACTCTTATTCCAACTTGCTTCATGTAGTAGTCCACTTTCAGAAGTAATTGAGTAGTTACCTCCTAGTATTTTTTTCTTATGAAACAGATTTTTTACATCAAAGTGTATAAAAAATAATACCTGCCAATGTCATATTCAAATCATAATACAGAAGTGAAATATGAAAGAAAAACAAAAAATATTTCATCGCAAAAGGAAATAACGTTTAAACTCACCTCCTTACCATCATAAACGTCTCACCTTGCCTCCACTTAAAGTACTTACTTAACTTTCCAAAAATACATGTGGATAATCTATCCAATACTTATAAAACCCAACAAAATGTTATTTTGAAAAATAAAACTAAACCACTAAAGATGACACCATTCTGTGACATCTCAAGATACGTTAAAAATATTAATCATTTTAATACTAATTAAAATGATCATGAAATATAAGCCAAATTTCTTCAATTTCAATATATTTCCCAGAGAGTCTATTTTGTGTATATTATGGTATGTCTTGATGTTAACAAACTTACAGAAATGAACAGGAGAACCTTAAATCTGCTCAAACTTGTTCTGTTTTTCTTCCATGTCTTTGCATTTTTGTTACCATAAATGACTTACTAATAATAAACTATAATGATTAAAACCTCTCTGGAAATGTTTTTTAAAATAATATAAACCTTTTGTTCCTTACAGTTCCTTGCAGAGCAGTAAGAACAATAATGTGAGAGAGACCTAAAGATAAGTTCTAGTACATATTCATGAACTTTGGCTTCAGAGCGATTCGAATGACTCCCACTAATTACTCATTGATATATGCCATGACTGTGCTAGATGCTTTACATGTATTATTTCTGGTCACCAAAACAACCCATTACTGGACCACAAACATAAATGTAAGAGCTAAAACCATAAACCACTTAGAAGGAAGCACAGATGTACATCTTCATGGCCTTGGGTTAGGCAATGGTTTGCTAGATTTGACCGTAAACCCACAGGTAACAACAACAACAACAACAAAACAGATAAATTGGACTTCATTAAAAACTTTTGCACTGAATACGATGCTAACAATAAAGTGAAAAGACAGCCCAAAGAATGGGAGAAAATACTTGCAAATCATATATCTGGTATGAATATTGCATCCAGAATTTATAAAGAATCCCGACAATTTATATATAAATATATATATATATGTGTGTGTGTGTGTGTGTGTGTATATTTATATACATGAAACTATTGTACAAACTTACAATAAAAAGACAATCCATTTTTAAAATGAAAAAAGGATCTGAATATACATTTCTCCCCAGAAGACATATAAATGGTCAATAAGCACATAAGAAGATGCTCAAAAGCATTAGTCACCAGGGAAATGTAAACCAAAACCACAATAAGATGTCACTGCACATCCACTAGAAAGGCTAAGATAAAAAGGCCAGACAATAACAAATGTCGGAGAAGATGTGGAGAAATTGGAACCATCAAAGATTGCTGTTAGGAATGTAAAATAGCACAGTCACTTTCAAAAACAGTTCACAGTTTCTAAAGAGTTACCATATGACCTAGCAATACCCCTCCTTGGTAAATACCAAAGAAAATTGAAAACATACGTCCATGCAAAAACTTGTACACAAAGGTGCATAACAGCATTATTCATAATAGCCAAGAAGTGGAAACAGGCCAAGTTTCTGTTAAACGGTGAATGAAAAAACAATACGTGGCATATCCATACAATGGAACATGATTCAATAATAAAAACGAATGAAGTATTTATATATGCTACAAAACTGATGAACCTTGAAAACATTATGCTAAGTGAAAGAAGCCATTCACAAAGGACTACATATTCTAACATTCCATTTATATGCAACATGCAGAATAGAAAAATCTGTATAGAAAGTAGATTGGTGGTTGTCTTGGGCAGAGTGTGGGGTGGGGAGGGAAATGGGGAACAACTGCTAGAAGTTACAAGATATCTTTTAGAGTAAGGAAAATATTCTAAAATTAGATTGTGGTGATGGTTGCACAATTCTGAAAATACTAAAAACCACTGACTCATACACTAAATGGGTAAATTTTATGGTACTGAATTATATTTCAATAAAGCAGTATGTTTTACAACTACGAAACACACATTATCACCTCCATTCTACTGATAGAAACTAGCTCAGAGATAATACCTAATATGATAAAAGTCTCACAGTTAGAAAGTAGCTGAACTAGAATTTGGAGCTAGACTTGCTCCAAATGTTATCACATTTTCATTATTAATTAAAAGTCAAATATAAGATATTTTTATGAAAAAATACAGGTTTTAAATTGGATTTTACCCAAAGAATAAAAAATATATTTCTCATTTCTACTGCTTTTATTTGAATACAAGCTTTTATTGAATATTGTTGTTAGATCTACATTAGGTACATGTTTTTCTTTTCCTAACTTTTTCTAAGTTCTTTTTTTAGCTCCTTCTCTCTTTGCCACCTCATCCTTTTATACCCTGATAGGCAAATATTTGATGACTGTTCTAAAAGAAGGCACTGATTAGATTGACAATTCATTACTAATTCTTACATAGAACAGACAATATCCTGTTTACTAATTTCTTCATTTAAATGATTAGAAAAGATAATAAGGGTTATCTTATTACCCAATAGCTTAGTCTACAGTGGTCTGACCCAGCATTTCATCCTTGTTAACACAGGCAAAACTTTGGAAGGGTAACTCAGTCTTCAGTTTATCACAGAAAACTGCTAAAGAAATTAAAATCTTTGTAAGTAACTTCTGGAGTAATCCCTAAAATAATAATTATTAACTGTTAATATCTGTTCCCTCCATCTCCAGAGCCCTAAATTCATTTCCTATGAAATCAACTATTGTTGGTCTTCACTGTATAAGGAAGTCTTACATTCTTTTTTAAACATTACAGAGGGGAATTAAAATGGGTAAGTTGATGGTTTTCTAAATTTATTTTTCAGAGTAGTTGTTTTACAAATACATCTTTACTGTTAAAAAGTAAAACATTATCCTCAATTAATATCCCATGATATATTCCATGATGCTTTCCACTTATGATAGTAGTTGGAATTAATTTAGGGCAGTGCAACACAGGCTTAATTAAATAGACATTGATTTGCCAGGACAAGTAACTTCAAACCAATTTAGAAATCAGGATTTCCTTGAGGTATATCTAGAAGCAAATGTTTCGATTTTTATTTCCTTAAAATTAATTTCATCTCTATCACGATGGAGGAGAAAAAAGTGAATTAGAGGGAAGAGGCACTGACAAGTATTTGAGTAATACCGATAACAACAAAATATGTAAATTTAAGCACTGAAGCAAAAGAGCTTACTGATTCCCAAGGACCTGGATGTTTAAAAAATCAATTACTAGTCTCATTATTAATTAAAGTAGTTGTTTTAAAGTCTATACTAGTAGTTCACATTTATTCATTTTTTATCTTCTTTCAAATTTAGCTTAACTTTTTTTTACTATAGTAAGTGAGGTACTTGAAAATTCTAGACAAAAATACAATATCTCACATTTCTGGTCTTTCTTTCAATTACTGAAACTCACCTAACAGACATTTAATCCAGAAGAAACTTTCTAACCAAAATAAAAGTAAATTTACTGTTGGATTGTAAACTCTGAAGCAAAAGCAATATTACTCATTTTTCAATATAATGAAGGACCTAACATAAAGCATAATAAATCAAAGCAGTGGCATGAAGGCAATGTCTAAGACCATGAGCTTTGATTAGACACACCTAGCCTGAGTCTTAGCTGTAGTCCTTTCCTACCTCTGTGACCTTGATCCTGTTACTTAACCTCTCTGAATCTGCTTTCCCTTTATAGGAAATGTGAACAGTACATTATTTATGGATGTTTAGGGAAGTAAATGAGTACATACAGAAACATGTAGCACCAAACCAAACACTATACATACTTCATAAACGCTATCTGTCATTATTGCTGTCATTTGAAATTGAATTGAATCCCATTTTAACCATTTAGCTGTAAACTGTAGTTAAGGTTAGGATAAGACACAATCTAATTAGCAATGAAAAGCCATCTGTGTTTAATATACTTGAACCTTTGAAAAGGAGTTAAGAGTTATTTTAATATTTTTATACAGCCAAAAATTTTTATTTCTGAATTTAAAAAATAAGACTTAGAACTCATGGTATGAAGCTAAGATTTCTGAATCTTGCTAGAAAAGTGAGTTATCAAGTTCTTACTACTGGCTCTGAAGCATGCTGGGCCTTCAAATAATTTTAGTTTCAAACAAAGTTAAAAGAGAGCTATGCTAATAAGGCTTCCTACTATCAACATATCAAAACCTCATCCCATTTCTAGAAATTCAGAATATGGTTTTTGCTGCACGACATTTATTTCCAAATAACATATAAAAAAGAAATTCCCACCACATGCTTCTTTAAAAGATGCTGAATCCCTTTAAAATCAAGGATAGGACATGTTATTATATGTTTCAGTCATTGTGAAAATTTCATTAGAAACTGCTATTCACATAAACAGTGGTTCCTTCATTCTATGCGCAGGACTTAAGACTTCCAAATAAATGGGTTTCCATTGTAAAGAATAAATGTGGGACACAGGTGCATTGTATCACTGAACTTGCTGCACTAGCACTGCAAGATCACAAACTCTTAAGTTTGTCTTAGATTGATACCCAGCATTTGGAAGGGCCATCTGAAGACTATGAGGTTACATCCAAAAAGGATGATTTTTGACCACAAAAATCAAGCTATCACAAGAAATAAGAATGAAAAAAGAAAAACTAGTAAGAATTTCTTTTTCAATCTATGTAGCTATTTAGCTACTGAAATAGTTGATTCACTCTCTTTCTTATACACTATCATCAATAATTTTGGCCATCAACATTCCCAAAATGACCACGTTGTACATCTAAAAGTGTTTTATACTTCTAATAAAATGTTTGAAAACAAAGGAGTATAACTGCACACACTCCAAGAGAAAACAATTGAACTAGAATGCTCCATCAATCATTTGGCAAAAGAAAATCAATAGAAAATGTGCAGTTCCAGGTAGATTTCTGCAGGCTATCACCAAAATGCAGCATGAAATAATAGATACTTCAAAATGGAGTGATGTTGAGATAGTTTAAACACCACCCGTTACTTGCCGTATGGACTGTATCCTCTCAGCTCATGGAGCATTTAGAAACTATTCAGAATTAATAAGTACTGCTGTCGGTGTACTGTCAAGAAATGTAAACCCCCATTCATATTTTGGAGATAATGTGGATAAATACAAACAACAGTAAAGAATTATAATCTAAGGGAAATTAATATTTAAATGTTACCAATATCATTTTAATTGCAAACATTGGGTAACATACATTTTATAATAAATAATCAATGTATTCTTTCTGGTTCTTAGAAACCCAAGGGGAATTAAAAAGGAATGTAGTATTAGAATTCCCAATTCAGTAACAACATGGGCATCAATCCAGGAGCTACCAATAAAGTCTAGGTTTTAAATATTTTTACCAACTCATCTGGTGATTACTGCCTATGGAATTTCTATTAGGGCTTTTTAATATCTAAAAAAATCTTAATCTTTAAAATTTTATAAATGAATCTTTTGTGTTACATACAGAACACACAGCTCACTACACACGTCTAAGAAAATTGTTGAAAGGTAACCATGACATGGCAGAGGCATTGTCATATTTAGAGGACAGAACCCTAACTATTCATTCATTAATTTAATATTTATTGAATGTCTACTATGTGCCAGGTGCCCTGTCTTGTAAAGGCTAGCATATAAACAGACAATTATAATACTATATAATATCCAATAAATTTACAAATAGAGATACAAGATGTTTTTAAAGAATAAAAAACACTGTTGAGAGAAGGTACATTTAGGCTCAGTTTTAAAAAGAAACTTCTGGCCAGGGACAGTGGCTCATATCTGTAATTCCAGCACTTTGGGAGGCCAAGGTGGGCAGATCACATGAGGCCAGAAGTTTGAGACCAGGCTGACCAACACAGTAAAACCCTGTCTCTACTAAAAATACTTAAATAAAAACAAAAAATACCTGGGTGTGGTGCCTCATGCCTGTAATCCCAGCTACTCTGGTGGCTGAGGCAAGAGAATCGCTTGAGCATGGGAGGCGGAGGTTACAGTGAGCTAAGATTGCGCCACTGCACTCCAGTCTGGGTGAAAGAATGAGACATTGTCTCAAAAAATAAAATAAATAAAAATAAAAATAACCTTCTAACAGTCAAAGCCAACCAAAAATGATGGTATTTTGCTTGCTTCATCAGGTAGTGTCTCCAGAACACTTTTCGTATCTAAACAGAAAACAGATGATATATCAGGAATGCTAGATAGAGGATTCATGTATACCTCCAAAAGGCTGGACTAGTTGACCTTTCTGGTTCTTCTACTGCTGATACTTTACTCTTTTTTAAAAAAGTGGGTATGATTGACTAATATTTTTATTATATTATTACGATTAGTAACAGAATTTAATAGGTCTCAGTTAAAAGTACAAAAATGTTGGGAAATGGAAATTATAATGGTATAAAGAAGTATACAGAGAGTCAATCAATGGGATATCTACTAAGCAATTATGAGTAATTCTTCATGATATGGCAATGAGTGTGATTACGTTATAAATTATACAACATGCTTTCCTTCATTTCATAAAATAAGATTACAAAAACTGGTAGTAGGTTATATGAGTTATATTCTAAGACTGGTGGGAGATTTAAAATATTTACTCTTTCCTCATTCTTCCTCCAAGACAGCAGGCATTTATATTTATTACATATATAGACAGATACATGAGAATATTATATGCATGTTTTATGCCTACTAACAATATAACTATAATATTTACCTCAACTCTGTTTTTCCATTTTATAAATAATTTTTATAATCTTCCATCTGGCTTTTTTTTAAAATTTATTCAAAGTATTTTAAAGGACATGGTTCCTAGAGAGTTTTAATTTGGGGTAACAAGGGTATAAAATTTTAGCATCTTCTCTTTTCCCCAAGTGCCACACATCCTTCTACTACAAAGAAGGGACTAAGTCTTAAATTACTAGTTAAAATACCTGTAGCTAGCAAGAATCAATATTTTAGGATTAACTAAAAAATGCAATTGAATATTTTGCCCAATAACTCATTTCAGGTAGTGAATCTGGTTCTTAATTTGTTGATTATTTTTCTATTTGCAAGGATTTGGCATATACTAGAGTTCTGCTATACTTAACCATGTCTTTCAAATATTTTTCCTACCTATATTTCAGGGACTGATACATATATATATAAGGAAAATGGTCCCCAATTCTTCCATTTTACCCCAAACAGCCAAAATTTTATTTTAAAAATTACACTGAAAATCAGGATACACTGCAGAAAACCATAAAAATCCAGAAACTGAAAGGTAATTAATAGGTATTATTAACGAGTAAAGAAGATGACTATGCAAATGTCTGCATTGTGCATGTGTGTGTTTGGGGTGAGGAGGAGGTTTAAGTGACAGACACATGATTGCAGAAACCTGAGCATGTGCCCCGACTAGAGGGGCTCTCGTGACCTCACTGAGGTTCACAGCTTCCAATTGAAATTGGTAGTTTCATGTAGCCAACTCATACAATTATGAGGAAAAACCAAAAATCTGGATTTCTATGAGGAATGTCCAGATTTTTAATGTTAGTATAATCAAAAGAAAAACAAGAAACACCCATAGCCAGTACATCAGTTTGTAACCTTTGGTTTAATGTGAATCTAACAGTAACAATACATTTGATATTAGAACTATCCAAGAATATCTTGGTATTTGTTGTCACTTTAGCCAGAGTTCTTTCATTTAAATGTGGCAATAAAATGTAGCTAATATACAGTAACTAAGATATCACATTGAGATGTATCTCCGTATCTGGGTAGCCACTTACGTACCCACCTACCTATCTAATCTTTACAACCACCATGCAAGTGGGTACTATTCCTATCTCTATTTTATGGCCAAGGAAGCCAAGGAATGAAGATCAGAAGATGTCAAGGATCAGAAGTGAAGTAACTCGCTTGAAGTCTCACAGCTTCAGTAGCAGTACAGGATTCAACCCTGAGCCTTTTACCACAAAGTCTATGCTTTTGCCTACCACACTGCTCCTATTGGAGATTTTCTCTGAAGAGCATTACATACAGAAACTATCTCTTACAAAAATAACCCAAAAATGGCTTCTCTTCTGGCAAATATACTTGTACCAGTTATGAATGAGAGTTTGAAAAATATAGAGTCCAAAATGGTGAGACTTTTGGATGATTTGGATGGTTTGTCACTATATTTGACACTAAAACCATCCCAGAAAATCCCGTACGCATGATTAGTAGACTCTGTTGTACATCTCATCTATCTCCCACAGCTCTGTTGCCAAACATCAGCATTTATTTAATCAGAACTATTACCTAAAAGTCTATTCATTTTTGGCATTTTCTCTTCTCTGAAATACTTTTTAAATCTCTGCTTAAAAAGTTAGTTTTAAAATATTAATAGTAATAAGCTTCTAAACAGAAATTTCCCCAACTATTTTCTACAAAAGCAACAGAAGGTTTTAATAATTTGCCTTTTAATTTTAATTTACCTGAAGTATAATTTTCTAATTTTAAGATGTTGTATTTTACTTACAAACAACATAGAGTTCAACATAGTGATGATCCTCGGTGTATTTCAAGTCAGAGACAAACTTTAAGACTGCCTATTGCAATCTTTAGGAAAATGTGGTAGCCTAGATAGATGATTCTCTAGATTAGCAATAGACTAGATCTAAGACAAAATTCCCAGAATGGACTACCAACATTCTGCTGCTGTCATTTTATTTCCCATTTTGATTTAGGTCCTAGTTAAGTATAGAAATAACAACTTTTGGACAGATCACATGTGAATTGGAAGTAGAAGCTTCTTGACATTGTTTCCATGAATCCTCTCATGAAGAGCTAAAAGAAAACAATAATACCATTGCTTTTACCAATGGACCTATTCCTTATGCAATATGCTTGCCAAACTGTCTATAAGTGGGAGAAAATAAGTATGTTATGGAGAAAATCTGAAAAATCTTACCTAGGCTTGAATTTTCCATAGTTACTTTATTTGAGGTCCTCCAATATAAGCAGTTTGTATAATATTTGTATGCAAAGTAGCATGATTCAAAACAAAAGTATCCTGTTTACAAGGTGTATTAATATTGACAATGACTAAGAACAAGTATTATGAAAAGGATATATAAATATTTTCATGAATAACTAGATAAAGGTATTATTTAGACTATAAACTACATGAGACAGAGATCATTTATATTTTCTTCATTTCTATATTTTTGGGCTAACAGTGTCTGATACATGAAATATTTGTTGAGTGACTGTCCAAATATCCAAAATAATTATTCCATCTATATAGTTAAAACAATTACTGGCACATAATCCACCTAATATGCTCTCAAGGGAACCCAAGTTAGAATAGTCTCTGTGCTGCCAAGGAAGCCTAATACAGAAGTACAAAATAATCAACAGGAGCAGTACATCAATCAGAAGAGGTCTGATCATGATTAAATAAGTGCATTTTTAAAACCTCAAATTTCCTTTCATAAGTAGAATTTAAAGCAGCTGTTCGGCACTAGCACAATGTATGCCCTATGAAAGGCAAATCATGGCAGCAGTGAAACTATTGCTCTAAGACCTCAAAGTTGATAAGACCTTTAAAAAAAAAAAAAAGTAAAAAATCCGAAGGGACAATTTTAGATTTTCACATTGCACAGCAGACAAAAAGAATTTGGTATTCCAATGTTGGGGCCTCTGTTTTTAAACATGAAGCTGAGGTGTTTCCCTTAGAAGCAAAGGTCTTAGGGGACATGTCTGTCACAGCAGTTATTTTCTGTTTCACTTGTTGGCAAACTTACATTTCAAAACAACAACAAAAACGAGCCTCCCCAGCTCCCTGTAAACCAAGGAGGTAGAAACAAAAAATATTTCAAAGCAAGAAAGCAAACAGACTGTGAGGACTGAAACTCAGACCAAAGGCATCTGCTCTCTAACTCACACTCCCCACAACCACCCAGCCTTCTTACAATCTTACAGATTTTCCTAAGAGATGTTGCCATTTTAGCTTTGTTTTTCCCTAAGTTCTGGCAATACCCATCACTGCAGGCAAGGCAGCAAAGCCACTAGCAGAATCCAAACCGGAAAACAGAAAAGCTGTTCTGTCTTTTCTTCCCTGCCACTCCATTACTAATTTATTTTTTTCCAAAGTAAAACTCCCTCATTCTACCCAAAACGGCAATCACTAACTTCCAGCATATAACAGTTATTTCATTAAGGGCAAAGAATACAAAAATGATTATAGTCTGAAGGGCTAAAAGATGGACTAATCGAAACACCAAACAATTTCCCCCACGAGCTCCACTTTTTTTCAGGGAGGAATAATACTATAAACCAGCTAGTGTCTTCTTCCTTTAAAAAAGACCAAAGCAATCTTTGTTTTCACTTCTTTCTGGTACACCTCCTTCTGAATCCCACCCAATGTGGTGGTTGCCAGTACAGCTTCCTGTTCAGTCTTGATAGAAAGAAAGAAAGAAAAACAAAATAATAGGAAAGAACAAAATGTCTAATGTCATGAGTCCGTTATCAATATATCACCTAGAATATAAGAATTTCACTATGATTCTTCGAAAAATATCATTTTTGAAATTCAATCCCCACACAGTGCTTATATTTTTCTCCTTTAAATTTACAATTAACAGTCCACAAAATAAACCAAGGGTTTTGTGTCAAGAAAAATATCTTGATTTGAGTACAAAGAAAAGAATAGGAAATCCACCTGCATTCATGGGTCACTTGCATCTTACAAATATTTCTTTCTGATTTACTATATTTTGTTTCATATGCAAAGTTGAAGTTGAAACCAGTCTTTAGACACTATTACAGAGAAAATGAGATCCTATAGATAAATGGTTTCCATAACATTTATATGTAACATGTGTCATATATATCCTATGTTAAAAATAAGCTCAAGTGCTATTAAATCTATATTAAGTTTGAAAATTCAATCCAATTCAATAAGTATTTCTGTAGTGTTGATATTGTGCTTGGCATGAGAAAATAAAGATTAATGAATTTTAGCTGAGGCACTCTCAATCTAGTGACACTGCAGTCTAGTGACAAAAATGAACTGGTAAACATACCGAAATAAAAGTAGAAAGAAGATTCTGTGCGAATTCTGGAGGGAGTACATGGCTCTCAGTCAAGGGAGGCTTCCTAAAGGATGAAGTTATACCATCCCAAAATGAATGAATAAATAAGTAAACACATAATATGAGCAAATAATTAAAAGAAATACAGAGTGATATACAATAGCTAGTGACTAGCATGCAAGGTAAGAATCAGGAGACAAATGACTAAACGGTAGAATAAACAGCTAGAAGGTAAAATTAAGGTCTGATTATTTAATAAACATCACTTGAATGTCAAAAATGTACCTAGCACTGAGCCATGAGGATGCTGTAGGCAACTCAGAGTTATCACAAGTCATTAAATTAAGAAGTGCCATGACCAAAAGATACATTATCATAAACTCCATAATGCAATCCCCATGCCAAGCTCAAAGAAAAATACTTTTTATTGCCTATGAAATAACAGACAATTTTGGAATTTAGGGTCCTCTATAGCCTGTCTCCAGCCTATATGTTTTATACCCCGTATCTCAGTCACACGAGATTCTCGCCATGTTCAAAGCTGATCATGATTATGTTTTATTCATGCTGCTGCTAAATCTGAAACATCCTTTCAACGCTATACTGGGTACTCCAAAAGCCTATACAACCTCCAGGTACCAGCTTGAAAGCCACCACCATTATATAACCTTCTTTAATCTTCAGAGTTTGAAATTATCTTTCACTTCTTAGTACTGCAATGACATTTTGTGGGTATCAATTGTAGTTGTTTTATAAAGTGGTCTTGTGATGTTTATATAAACATTTCTACAATTCAAATGAAAAACACTGAGGGAGAATTTTTGTCACATCTTTTCCACAAATGTTGCCTAAAAAGACTTTGCATTTAGTATATATTCAACAAATATTTACAGAATTGTACCAAGATAAAATATTTAGTATGTTTGATATTAAAAATTTATGAATGTTACAGAAATATCAAAAATCTCACATGAATTTAACATCAGAGATTAAGCTGCATGAAGAATATCATATTATTGCTTCTTGCGTACTTGATAGGCTACATTGTCACTACTTCCTTAGCCTGTACCTATTGTTATATAATTCCTCCTGAATCTTTTTTACATACCTAGGATCAGACTTTATAATCAATAAATTACACAAGATGACATGGCAGATTAAAATTATGGGAAGCTAAATTTACAAAGTCCTTATATAATTTGACAAATTACAGTGAAATTTTGGTGAAAGCACCAAAAATGCTAATATAATGTTTTCTTATCTATCAGCATGTCCTTAGTTGTAAGTGAAGGTGATGTAGGTTTAAATCAGGTGCAATGGAGAAATATTACATTTGCAAGGTCTAAAACTTGCAGGCTATCAGTATCCTAGCTTTCCATTTTTGGTATTATTCTCAGAAGATATTTATTAAAATGTGAAATTTAAAGGAAAGAAATATTGAAAAAAAATAGATAACAGGAATTCACAGAATTAATATAGTAGGAATTTACTTTGTTTTGGTTTTTCTTAGATATTTAAATCATTACTACTGACTTTCATCAAATAATTGATATTTCAACAAGGTCAATATTTTCAAATGAAAAAAAACTCTTGTTAAGCTTCTATGGTTAAATCCACATCATTTTAATTTTAAACTTCTTTCATTCTTGCTCATAAGTTAATAGAAAACCCAAGCCATGGTGTATTGTTCATGTATCATGCCAATAAATTATCATAAATATATATTACCATAGGTATATTTTATAATTATCATAGCAATGTAGTATTTTCATAATGTAGCCATAAATCAGAATGGTGACCTCTTACATCAGTACAATGCTTTGGCTCTCTATTATAGGTAGAATTCAATGGAATTTCTCTCACACATATAAATGCATAGTATGTCTTGATAATTCTGTGTGTGTTATATATTAATAATTTACTGAATAGAGTTAATTTTTAGTAGAGGGCAAGTGGTAGGTACATCAGTGTGATTTTTAACATGTCACTAATATCCAATTTATAGGAAAGTGGTTCATAGCTGGTCCCTGACATCATCTTCTGTAATAATCTTGTCTTATATAACAAGAAAAACTTCACAGCCAATTTCAGAATATAATTGGTAATTTAGTGATACGTGCCAGAAAAAGTATTTTCCTTTGAAAACTCCATCGCAAGGTCAAGTTAAACATGAAGATGAATAGTAAATGTAAATGGTGATAGTAACCTGTATGTAGAAAAGTTATTACAGGGTTGTTTTAAAATGATATTGAAGAGGTTTATAACCACATTATATCGTTTGAGGCTGAATATTCTATGCCATGAATGATTTTACCAAAAGAAATCTATTCAAGATACAATAACATTTTTGGGCAAGTGATATAAAACTTATTTGTTTATCCCAATTTTCCTATAAATAAACGGATCTGGGAAACAAACAGTTGTACCTGTATATGCAGCTCTGACAACGTTATGAATGTTTCATTTCATTTAACCCTTACAATCCCATTTAGTGTAATTAAAAATGACAATTAAAATATCTCACAAAAGAGTTTAACATGGCACCAACAAATTAAATATTGGCAATCAATAACCAATATAACCATACTGGTTATAGCACCTCAGTATCAGCCCTGCAGACTACTGTGAAGATAGACTCAGTAAGGGAAGTAACATGCTGGAGTTATACATAATCAGTTTGATAGTTTCAGGACACTGGGATGGCTTGATATTTTAATTGCTAACTAGCTGATATTTATTTACTGTAATACACTTTTTATTGAAATTAGTTGAATCTGTAGTCACACTCCTCACATTTATAGACTCTCTTAAAATAAGTTTTGTATTCAGTGGTACGTCTTCCAAAAAGTAAACAGGCACTGTAAGAAGAAAATTTCTCTCACCAAATAAATTAGGGGTAAGCTACATTAAACAAGTTTTTTTTTTTCTTTTTCTCTACTGTAGGACTTTTCAGAGTCTGTAATATATGTAGTAGGAGGAGATAAGTAAGTTGTGCTTTTCAGGTCAGAAATCATCTACATGGGAAGAGTGAGTATTACAAAGACATAAAATATTACTAATTCATAGGTTTAGTATATTTTTAAATATACTAAAGTGAGGACACCTGAACTCATGGATTATTTTGAACCGTACATTCAAAATCCTATGCTTTTTTTCCTAATAGCACTTCATTTCTTTGTTTTAAAGAACTGACACATACATTTTTGTTCTTCCAAAAAAGCATAATTTTGATAACAGATTTGAGTGCTTTTTTACTAGTGTCAAATAGTATATGGCTAAAGTTGTCTATGAGATCTGCTTGTCAAGTCAAAATGATCTACAGCGAAAATGGCTTTGAGAAGCACAATTCTCAAAATAGATTGCAAGGTTCACCAACTTTAGGAGAGAATGGAATACCAAGAAGAAGCTTATTCCAGAGGACTTAACATCAATCTGCATTAGGTAATAGGATAAATGACTTTTTGTTGCATGCCAGAAATGACCCCACAGTTCTTATCTGTCATCTTTACTACTAAAAAATTAAAAAGATGATCTGCTAATACAAATTTTAAAAATTAGAACCACTGTGATTAGAGAACCTCATTCTAAAAAGCAGACATTACTTGCTTTGTTTTTCAAAAAGGATTAAAGTCTGGATTATAGGAATCAACTTCATAAAAAATTCTTTTAAATTAGCAAACTTCTTCATTGCCCTTAACCATTATAGCAATTACTCAAATTCACCTAAAATAAACTACATAACCATTCTTGGAGAGGCTCTTGGTTCTTTGATAACCTCTACTTACAGGAGAAGGAAGGGTTATCCTTTCCACTAGAAGTATATCACTTCCATGAAGAATTCATAGCATTTTGCTAAAGCCACTCCTCATTTTTCATCACTATCTCTATTTCTCTCCAAGTTAACACCTCTTTCTCCTTCTCACTCTCTCCTTTTTATCTCCCTCTCTGTCATTGCTTTATATACACACATACATAAATATGAACATCCATATAAGCAGGGCTACAGGATCTAAGATCTGAGAAACATTTTTCATAATTAGTAAAAAATACTTGTTAAAATAATGATCATGACAAACAGTTATTTTAATTTTCCTGCTTACCTCACAGACTATGTACATAAAGCCTAAAATCTATCCATCATAGTTTAAGGGCAAGTTAATATCATTTCTTTTTTTTTTTTCCCACCAAAGAAACTACAATGTTAAAATCCATCTTTAACAAATATGCAAGATAGTACTTCTGTTTGATTGCACTTGGTCTTCAAGAACCATTGGTAGTCTGCTGTAAATGACTTACCCTTTGATGATCATGAGTAAGACCAAACTCTATTTATACCTTTCAGTGTGCTAATATCATATATTCCACAAAACATAGGGATCCTCACAAATTCACAAATAAGCTCACCTTGAAATTCATTTGCCTCCAAAAGAGCATTACATTTTCTAAAACCCAGAAGACTTAGTAGCCATTAGATGGCTCTGAAATACACTCTCAAGTAATAAGAGCATCAAGGAGCAACTGGAGGGGATGGAACCAGGGCAAGTAATGGTCATGGAGCTCCCCCATGAAAATCCGTTGGGAAAATGAAGGACAGTGGAATACAGGATGGCTCCCTGGAAAAATAAGGTAACAAAACCTGAAGGGAAGCCAAATCAGCCCAGAGAAAATACAGGTGAAAAGCTAATAAGTCTGAGTAGGGCTAGGTCCCAGGAAAAACACAGGACCTGCAGTGAATCCAAGCAGCCAAGAAAACCAGGATCTCAGAGATTTAATATCCATTAGCAGAGGATGCAGAAATGCAGATCTCTCTCTCCTTAATGTTGATCAGTACTCATTTGTGGCCAAGGAATTTTATGGGAATTGATAAGTTACACTTTAACTGAAATAGAACTCTTTAATATTAAAGCCCAAGAAACTGACATTCATAGGATGTATGAAACTTAATGCCTTTAATATCATTAGACATAAATTTCTAAGCCTATAGAAACACTTGTATGCATTTTATGCATTGTTAAGCTGAAATACATTAACTATAGAAAATTATAATTTGTTTTTAAACAATAAAAATAATAAAATAAATAAATAAAGCACTTTTCCTTAATTATTCATTAATCATTCCATACACAAAATAGCCATTTATAAACAAGAAAATTAATGTTGCTTGCTCTTGGTTAGAGTAGGAAATATACCATTTTCAAATTCCTGGCTTTAAATTTTTAAAAAGTTATAATTTTGACAATTATCTTTAAACACCTAAGGTCTTATGGCTAATAAAAGTAGCAGGCAATAGGTAATAAGTAAAAATTTGGAACTTAAAAGTCAGGAACCTAAAAGAAAATTGTTTATTGATTGGGTGTTTAATTTTTATTATTCACTACTATGTTTAAACTGTCAATTCATTATCAATTAGCTGTTGCTAATTTATTCCAAGTAAATATAATTACTAAAATAATATCTGAAAGAAAATTATAATAAATTAAGTGGCTCTGCTGGTAAACTTTTTAAAAAATATGCCTTCTATGAAACAAAATAAAAACACAGAAAGGATTAACATTAAAAGCATAGTAGTATTACAAACATATGTATAAATTAAAAGTGGAACAATCAGAAGAGAATTTGAATTATCTCACAAAGAGCAACTCCTTAAACAACAATGACCCATTTCCTTCCAAAGATGGAATATTCTCACATTAAAGTCTGCAAAACCATCACACTAATATAAAATTTTAAAGTATGTTACATTGCAGGAACACAGTTATATATTGAACAATGATATAAATGAAAGATAATTTTAAAAGCAAAAGCTAAACTATCAGTTAAGAAACTGTTAAAAAGGATAATGTTGCTTCATTATCTCCCACCCTCATTTTTTTCCTTAATAAAAACATTCTGTGCTGTGAGCTGCATATCAGATAGCCAATTAAATTCAGGGGTCTTCTAAGTATGAGTCAAAGTTCACACATCATGGGGCTAGCCTTTATCCAAGCATTTGACAATAAGTATCGAATATAGAAAAGTGAAAATGAACCTTGTAGCTATTAAAATTATTTAATCCTACTATGAAAGGAAAAAAAATAACCTTTCTAACAAAATCCAACTAGTCATAATTAAGATCACAACAGAAGATATAATTAGATAACATACATCAATATAATCTACACTTATACAATTCTTAATTTTTAAGAAAATACATGTTTCCACCTGATAATATTTAATACCTTTGAAAACAATTTTTAGAACCACTACTTTTTAAGACCTAACATAACATGACAGCTTGTATTGAACCAACAGAAAATGTTATATTTAGAAATTTTGCAGTTAAAAAACATCACTGAAATTTATCAGAGACCATTAATGAAGAGGATAATAACAACAGTTTAATCAAATTAAATCATTCTTTAGCATCTCCATTTAATAAAAGAGGACAATCAACAGGCTGTTCAAAACCAAAGCTTCCCTACAATTTCTCTACTCATCCTCATTCTGACCACACAACATCTCTTTTCAATTCAAACCATGCATTCTGGAGCTCCCTTTCTCACCCCTCAAAAACCTTAGTGGAATGAAGGGCATTAAAAGTAAACAACCAATAAATGTAACTGCATTACTGAGTCATGTGGGGAGGAGAGCAACATGCAGAGAAAATGGCTAAGTTGTTCACATTGGTAAAGCAGACTTTGTTCCACAAACTTTCCAAGAACATTGGTAGAATGCTTCATTTTTAATTTATTCAAACCCATTTAAAATTTACCTGAGTGTATGCATTTGGCTAGGTTATTTTTTGCTCTCACAAAATGCCATTTTTATTAATACACTAAGAAAAAATATGAATATGCTCAGTTTGATATTCCAACTTGTGTTTTGAGATCAGACTCATATAAACCTACAAAAGAAAGCTCTGTATATATTTATAGGGGATAGAGGATGAAAGCTGAAGGCATTTGCAACATAGAATCATGGCACAGTTATATCTAAGGAATAAATTAAGGTGTGTTAGGTCCTTCAAGTGGTCCTCTGATAATATAGTCAACATTTATTGGGTACTTAAAATGCCAAGAGGATAGTTCTTAGTTGTTCTTAATGATCTCTTTTAATCCTCAAAACCACCCTGTGAGGTAGGTACTATTATTATGTCCTCTTCGAAAATGAGTAAACTAAGGAAGGCCCAGGGAAATTAAAGAGTTTGCCCAAGGGAACTCATCTTGCATATGGTAGAACCATACTCATAAACTATAGAGGGTTGTATTCTACAGCCCGTACTTCCAGCCCATATGACTGCCTAGGTCTGGAAAATTCTACCGTTCTTGACTTTCAGTTCTCACCTCCTCCTCAGAAAGACCCTCTCTTTCTGAGGGGGATTAGGACTCACAAAACAGGATTAGAACTCCTGTTCTCCATAACACCTGAACTTACTTCCCCACTCACATTTTCCTTTATTGCAACTGCTTGCTTAATATGTCTCCCCCACCAAACTATAAGCTTCATGGGGACAAAAGCCATACATTTCTTGTTCACTTTTAAATCTCTAGAAATGTAATGTCTAGCATATACAAAATATTCAATAAATATTTCATGAAGGAATGCACAAATGTTTGACTACTGCTTTAAATATCTGTTCTAATGTTCAAGTGCTATTCAGGAAGCCTATTAGTTACTGCAAATATTGGTAACTCATCATCAATAATATTAACAGCTACTATTTATTTAGTGTTTACTATACGCTTGGTCCAATTTTAAACAGTTTACATACATTCAATTACTTAATATTCACACCAAAAAATACCATTTTACATATGAGGAAAATGGTATTCGGAGAGATTATATAACTAGCTTCACATCACACAGTCAGTGAAATGTACAGCCAAGATCTGACTACAAGTATCTGACAGTACAGCCTATGCTGTACATTACCTCTAAAGAGGGGCAATTTTCAAACTGATAAATCTTCTGTTTGAATAGAGGGACATGATATGAAGTAGTTAGAACAGAGAAGTAAGAAATTTTGGTAACAAAAACATCACTCCATAGATCTTGAAATATATTTCTTAAATAGCACAATAGTAGAGTTAAAAGAGAATAGCCTGTACTTGCTTTCAATTTTTTTTTCAAAATTTATTAAATGTTTTAGAAACTTTAAACAAGATTATTTCTGATTTTCAATTTGTGAGAACAGTGAATGATGAATAAAAAAAATGAGTTGAATTTGTTTTGACTGAAGTAAGTGGCATCTAGCATTTTTTCATAAAGAACAAATGCTGTAGCCCTAAGTATGAACTCTAACAAAATACACTTTTACAATGTCACATTATTACACAGACTTTGTAATCAATAGTTTTAGATTACCTGCAAAAAAAAAAAAGGTATTTACAGCTATCCTCAGAGTAGACATTATGAATATGTTATGGTTTCTTGAACTAAGGAAGCCTTATTTCCTCAACAAGGATCAGCTAAGCTCTCTGCAAGACAAATCACCATAGCTCAGATAGCTTTCTGAGAACAAATTAGATTTCTTAACATCTAAGCCTCCCAAAAAAGTTTCCATGAACCTGGTACACCAAAATCTGAACTTGTTAGGTACTTACTTCTGACAGATCTAACTACAATCTTAAGTGGCATAAAAAAACATTGATGGCCCAATACCTGTCTTAAAAGCCCTGTATCTAACCTGAATCTAATCATGAAGATATAATCAAATCCAGATTATGAGACATTACAAGAAGCAAGTGGCCTGGGCCCTTCAAAAACATCAATTTCAATGTCAAAGCAATGGCAGGGTGCTATTTACAATATAAACGGACTACAAATTAAATGCAATATCTGATGCTTGACTGGATCCTTGATTTTAAGTCTTTAAAAAAGGTATGAAAAGCATTACTGGGACAGTTAGAAAATGTGAATATGAACTGTATGTCAAATGTTATTACTGTATTAATGTTAACTTTCTTGCATTGGCTAATATTATTGTGGTTATATAAGAGAATGACTTAGATCTTAGAAATGGTAGCCTCAATTTACTTTCAAATGAATCAGAAAAGAAAGAAATAAAAAGTTAAGGCGGCAAAGTTAATAGTAAAAAGTATACGAATGCTCATTGTGCTACTATTTCAACTTTTCAGAACATTTGAATATTTTTGAAATAAAAAAGAAAAATAAAATAGGATTCTGTATTTGATTAAACTAACATTTTTTTAGGTGACCACAATGTTTTCAGTTATAGCAAATGTAAAGTCAAAAATCTTCCTGGTTGATTTACCATCATGATCTGTAAGTGCCTAAATGTCATAAGCAGCAGTTCTAGAATAATTATGCCACAGCCATAACCATTAGTTTTGAAGATAAGTGACAGTTTGCAAGTGGAAAAGAACAGTATTTTTAAACGATATTCTCATACTGATGAAATGATAAATTGTAAAATATCCTTTTATTCCCTACTCATTCCTGCAGTAGCCATCCCCACTCCTTTCGTTTGCACTGGTGTGTACTTTTGTCCTGCTAGATAAATTACATTAGGCCGCCTTATAGATAGTTCTGCTTCCTGCAGTTTCATATACCTACAGTCAACAGAAGTCTAAAAATGTTGAATGGAAAATTTCAGAAATACACAGTTCATAAGTTTGTAATTGTGTGCTATTCTGAGCAGCAAGATGAAATCTCAAGCCATTCTGCTCCAGCTAACCCTGGACCTGAATCATCTCTTTGTCCAGCTTATCCATGCTACACATACTGTCTCAGTTATTACATGGAAAAAAACTATAACTTATACTATATAGAGTCTGATACTATCCATGGTTCCAGGCATCCACTGGGGGTTTTAGAGCATGTCTCTTGACTTGCAGATAAGGGGGACCTACTGGTATCCACATAATAAGTGCTCACTAAATATTTTTAAATGAATAAATCAAAATGAAAATATTTCTGTGTCTACAGCATTCTAAATGTAGATGTGCAACTAAATCATGAGAAAGCATGTAAAATTATCTTATCTGCTAATTTAATTTTTCGGATGACCTAAAATTAAGTCAACCTGGAGGGCCTGGTGAGATGCAGTATTCTCATAATCTGCAGAAATGACAATGTATCAGAACAACAAATATATAAAGTCTCCATGCTTCAAATGAAGATAACGTGTGCTATGTTTACTATACCCAATTCTAGGGTCTCACTGGGATGCTTTTAGGTATTTGAGGAGATCCAAAAGTGCTTCCTGAGGAAAATTCTTGCTTTGTCTCCATATACACTTAAACCTGGAGCAAATTTAAGGACAGAGGTGGGAGTGTCCTCAATCTCGGCAAGAATACAACTCAGTCAAGAACTGATTGTTCCTCATCTCTTAGCAACAGCCTGGATGTAACAACTGTTATTTAAAGGAGATAGTTTAAAGGACTTGTTAGCCTTTTCTTAGATCTCTGCCTGTATCCTTTCACCAAGAAATCTACATACCTGGCAAACATTAGTTTAGCTACTTATAGAAATGCCTTCTTCCACTAAGTTAGTTATCATTCAATATTCTTCTTCTTATCTGGTCTCTACTAAAAATGGCATTGTGAACAATACCTCTGCATTTTCTGCAATATTTCTGTTGAAGACATTTTAAGGATTCAAAAAATAAATTATTCCCTCAGATATCAGGGCTCCCAAAACAATTGTGACTACTGATACAATAGTGAGCTTCTTACCATCAGAAAATAATAACCATAAACTTCATTATGAATCAGGTAACTCAGAATTATTCTCAGCTAAGATTTTAATTTTAGAAATTCTCTTCCCCCATTTTATTTTAAAAATACACACACATACGTATAAAATATTCATGTCAAAAATCAATGTTATATATTATATGTATAGTATATGTATATCACATATTATGTGTATATAGGTACAAACAATATATATATGTATATGTATTATATATGTACCATATATATGTATATAGCTAATATATAAAATGTAAGTGATTATATAACATTAATATTTTAAATATTTTTTCATCCTCTTAAGCAGCCATAGTTCTAATAAATCTGATATAAACCATTGGTTTATACAACACATAATGTTTAGCATAATTTACTAAGTACTTGATATTTATACATCCATACATAGTTCAATGTTACCGACCATACTATATGGAGTATTCTTAGAACTCTTTCTACAGGATTATCATCTGTTGAAGAATAATCATAATGTACACTTCCTAAACATGCTAAGTTAGGAATAATTTCTTATTAAAGCTGTAAGATAACTATAATATGGGAATAATTATAATCACCATTTCACAGCTTAAAGAATTAAGGCATGGAGAGGTTATGCAAATTGCAAGATCACAGAACTAATCAATAGGGAAGCTATAAAATAAATTTAAGCAGTCTGACTCCAAAGCACACCTGTAACTACAAAGTTACATGGCTTCTCCTTACTAAGGTATCAAAAAATAAAAAAAAAAAAAAAAGCAACAGAAGCCTTGGATGTATCCACATGTGAACACAAAAAAGATTAAGACGTAAAATAGAGATCCATGGATCAAGTCTATATGAATGTACATTCATCCAGTAGTAAAACTAAAAAATCCAGTGGCCAAAAACATGAGGTCCATTTCCATTCCCCAATGCCTTTTTGTTCCCCTAAAACTGCAGTCATATTACCAGTCACATTATTTTATCATACCTAATTGAGTTTTCTACTCAAAATTGCCACACCCTTCCTGCTATCCAAATAAAATTAGTTAATCGTGGCTACAAATTAAATAACTGATATCATATTAATTATACCATTATTTACCAGTTCATCACAAACTTTTCCAAATCAGTATCCCCATATGAGATGTGAACACTGACATACTTAATAATTACTATACTCTAAAGAGGCTTTCTGCCCACTGAGCTAGCAAAAATTAATCAGATAAACTTTCTAAGCAAAAATACTGCCTGTCTGTAAAGATATTATTTCAATAGGTGGCTCACTATAAAGGATTTGAGAAATGGATATTTGAGAAACACTACATATTTATGCTTCTCCCAGTAAGGAGTATCCATCCATAATATGCACTGGAAGTCAGTGTCTCTCAAAAACTGTTCCAATTACCCATTACCAAGAAACCCTTTATATAAGTGTACATATGCCTGGATATCCACCACCCAGCATATCACCTTATGACATGAATGAGTTAATTCATTCGGAAAAAAATTAGAAGTTTATATCACAATTATTTTATGTCATTTATATCATCTACATTTTCAATATTTATTCAGCATTTAATATAATGCCTGGCATAATAGGGATTTAAAATGTACTTGCTGAATGAATAAATGTCTGCCACTAAAATAAATAATAGATTATAAAGTTATAGAAACACATTATTTTCTACAGCAGTACCATGTTATGGTTAATAGCGATAATGTCTGAGTTTGAATGTCCCAGCTCTGCCACTTATTACTTAGAAATTAGGCAACTCTCTCTGTTTCATTCTCTTCATTTGTGAAATGAGATAAAAAATAAAATTGTTGTGAGGCTAGAGTGAAATAATGCATGTAAAGCAATTTATAACAGAGTCTGGCACATAATAAGTACATACTGAATGTTAGCTCTATCTTTATATCTATCTCTATAAGTGTATCTCCATATGTATAAAGAGAAAGTTTGGATCACATCTTGTGGGTCAATTTAAGAAACTGTGTGTAGTATCAGCTGGGATACAAAAGCTTGAAGGTATTCCTACCCCTCCACAAACTTCTTTAAAACTCAATAGTAAAATTAAAGACATACATAGTGTCATTTCAAAAAAGTAAACTTAATTGTCCATTTCAAACATATAATCTCTAAAATAATGTATGTAATCCCTAAGGTAACATCTTCCTTGCCATTGTAACTCTATGGAAGTTTGAAGAAAGTGACACTATTCATGAGGTATATATTCATATCTGTGAATATATACACAGATATATATGAGTGTTAACTACTGCAGCTTTTAAAAAAGTAACAAAATGCCACCTTCTTGTAGAAGAAAGCTAAGAATAAAGACAGTTAATAAAAACCTAAGTCTTTCTAACTCATTGCTACCCTACTGAGCTACTGATTACTAGAATCTAGATAAAGATAGAAGTTTTGATTTCCCTTCATCCACAGGAAGGTATAAAGCAGCACCACCCAATAGAAATATGAGAGCCACAAATATGAGGCACACATGTAATTTTAAATTTTCTAGTTGCCATATTTAAAAAGTTGTTAAAAAGAGGTGAAAATAATTTTAATATATATTTTATTTTTTCCAACAAATCCTAATGTCATTTCAACATATAATAAACATTTAAAAACTTAGTAAGATATTTTACATTCTTTTTTCAACCTGTGTCTTTGAAATTCAGTGCATATTTTATATTTACAGCACATCTGAGCTCAGATTAGTCATATTTCAAATGCTCAATAATGATATGGGTAGTGGCTATCATATAGGAAAGAAACACAAATAAAGAGGGACTCTGAGAGCATTTCTTTATACTTTCCTAGATCACATACTGGTTCATCAAGAGCTAAGAAGGTCTCAATATGTATTTTTCAATTCATACAACCTACATACACAACCTCAACAAATCAATAAGCTAACATATTCCAATAGCATGATTTACCTAATGCTTAAAATCACAAAATATATCTCAGCTAAAGGTGATACAATAGGTTAAATTATTAGTCAAAAATTTATTTTTTGCCTACTATAATGCTAAGGAACAGTCTATAATAGCTCTTACCAACTGGTCTACAAATGTAAAAGCATCTAATATATGCTATTTACCAATGCTCTTCTATTGAGCATTTGGGGATTTCTCCCTCACCTTTAGGTAAATGAAATTGGTAAAAAAATTACATTTTGCCTACAATTTCCTATCCATAGCATAATTTCCTTTATTGAACTAGTGATGAAACAGTACTGCTCTGATTTAATACTATAAATTCAGAACAAATGGGAAAGCATTAAATTTAGAAGTGCTTCTGGCCCATTAACTTCCATGCTAATTTGACATGCACCATAGTATTCAGGCAACAGACTGAGGAATAGAACCTATTCCTAAAGCAAACAGTACTTCATCTCATAACCATCTGGGGTTCTCATCCTAAGGGCCACTTGCTTAGTGTTGTCTGGTCATTCAATATTCTGAGGTACAGTACTAAGACCTACTTTATTAGTGAAACCTATTTTGCTAGGATAAGAAGACTGACATAGAAGAGATTATGGAGGGAACAAAATTTTGGCTGAGGCCCTTGTCTGCATTATTTAGCTGAAGAAAATCATTGGTTATACATAGCATTCAAAACTCTATGGTTTTTCTAAGGTACCAATAAAAGTGATACCATTCTTAACATGGACAGTGGTCTCTTTCATATATTGCCTATAGTCACAACCTTAAGTGCCAAGCAGATGGTTGAAATCTGTTTCGTATAAAATGTGCGCTTTTTTTTCCCCCAACTGTGTTCTTTGTATTCATACTCAGCCTAGGTTTTAGCCATCAAATCACTGGCACTATGTCGATCATTAGCAGCATTTTAGACAACTGGCAACTAAGGTATTCACTGTTCTCCACAAAATGTTCAGCTAATATTTCCCAGATGTATAATTAAGGCAAAAGATCATCTTCTTAAATTGGTATCGGCACTTTGGATGGCTTCTGGCTTTCAACAGATTATAATATCAGTGAAAACAATTTTTTATCAAAAATAAGGTTCTGTTTCTTGGGTGATTTGATTTGCTTGTTATAGAGCTCCCCACGAAAAGAAATCTATGTATTTCTTCAAGCTTAACCTACAGTCCAAAGAATATGTAGCTAATGCCAAACCCCTTATGTTGCTTTTACTATGAAAATCTATAATATACTGGATTTATATACATAATTGTATCTTTAAGTTATTCAATGTTTTCTAGTTTTCAAAAATGCTTGTACAAATAATACTTTAAAAAGAAATAGTATGTGTATGACCTTCTTAGATTAACAGAAAAAAATCACTGTTTTTAGTTGTTCAATCATTTATTCTATAAAATGATTCATTCTCATGATTATGCAAAAATAAGTGAACTTTAATTTGTATATCTTAAAGCACAGAACTACGTTAAATCAGCAAATTCATTACTCAAATACTTAACATAATGATACTTACAAAAACAACTATTAGTGCATCAGATATCCTATATATAAAATGACAAGAGATGTGTTTTTAGAATATTTAATTATTAGTAGTAAGCAATTAGAGGAAACTATAGTTGTATTGCTGCTATTTACGTACAAGTTACCTGGAATCAATAATCATAAGTACCTTTAAAACACTTATATTAACTACAGAACTAAAATATAACTGAAACAGTTTCTTACATGTGTTATTTTATATGCTGAAATAATTTATAGATATCTGACTAGTATGTTATAAAAATCATTTTTATTAAACTACTGATCATTTTACATTTGCCAAAAATTAAACCTAGTTTTAAAAATCTAAATTCAGTGGCTTGCATTCAGACATATCCAAATATTTTTATAAATTTTTATAAGTTTAAGCTGGCTCATTTGCATTGGGGGATAAATAATTTTATACTTATTTTTAAGTCCATTCATAGATGCATGGCTGAAACCCAAACGATGTAAGTGACTTATACATCACAAAGTTCTAATTCTTGATTTAGAAACTCTAGAAACATATGCCAACTTTGTATATACAACTAAATGCTGGACTATAAAATATATTAGCAGTAAGTTGCCCAACTGGATGATTTCCAGATTTTCTTTCTGCTTTAACAGTAGGATATTTGCACATTTCTCTTTGGTCCTAGTTCTAAATGTAGTGCTGGTTCAGTGAGGTTATTTTCTTTCTTTCTTTCTTTTTTCAACATTTATATCAATAGAGGGAGAAAAAGAGAATAATACCCATTCTTCATGCCTAAATTAAAAGTGGCAGGAATCAAATAAAAAATCCTACATCATAATTATTGCGCAAAAAAAATTAATTTTAACATAGCAAATCCCTGTTATCTCAAATACATGAATCTATATTTTAAATATAAACTAATTTGTACAGAGATTTCATGATACCACAGACATATTGTCTAAGCAGAGACAATGCGGAAGGACCTTAGACATGTATGTTCCTGATGGTACAACTACAATGCTTTCCCAACAGTGCATTTAAAAAAATAGCATGCGACCTGTCAAATATATTAACAATAGACGAAGCTTGTCCTATCGATATAGCTCTTTTAATGCACACTTCATTGCTTTTTGCTCTACTCCCTTGCTTTGTAGGGCTTAACATTTCCTTTTCTTGAAATTGCCAACTAGCAAGTATAATATAATGCATATCAAATTGACGGGCCTGATAATGCTAATAGTAATTAATTTTGAGAAACACTCAAAATTTTTCTTTGGACTACATGTTTGTAATCTTAGTTGATCTTGCTACTTTCCAGACCAATGTTTTATTTATTCATGTAAAGATGTATGCTGTCCATAGCCCCTATGCTATACTAAGTTAGCTCTTCTGCAGAAGCTTCATATTTTTTCTTTTCTTTTATCCTTATAGACATTTAGCGCCCTGACCTAAACTGCCACTTCTATGCTTTTCATATTTCCCCATAGTATCTTGTTCATTAAACCATATGTAATTTATCTTTTACAATATTTGTAATTGTTAGCATGGTGATCTGATGTCTGAGAGTTTGGGGAACACAGAATGTGAATTTTATCTTTTGAAACACTTCAAATAGCTCAGAGCAAACTTGGGCACTTAATCCTAAATAAGAATTATACATAATATTTAGATTAAAAATTCCTAACATGCACTATGGTTGCTTTTTCCTGTATAATGATACCTAATTGACAGGTAAACTGAAGTGATTCTATATGTAAAGGCTGGTCATAGAGATAATCTCCAAATAGCTGCAAAAATTCTGACCACTACAGTTAGGAGCTGGGGACATGAAATATGTAGTTCAAAGTAATAAAATTTTAGAGTTAACCCATTTTAGAAATTATTCATCCTATCTCCTAATTTTACAGATGCATACACTAAGAGCCAAAGACGTCTCAGTTTGTAAATAAGAACTAAAACTTGAGATGTTAACATCTAGCTAATAGCGCTTTGTACTGTTACATTCCCCCCCTGCCACCCCAAAAAAAAAATCAATGAAGATACTGGCAAGTATAAATCTTAACCTAAAAGAGGAAATTATTCTATTTATAGAGGAGATAAGTCGTATTACACACACACACACACACACACAAACACACACACACACACACTCGATAGGTATGCTTTAAACCTTTAACACTCTTCTTCCTTATTATCTCAATCTAAAATCTCAAATATCCCCAAATATTACTCAAGCATACCTTGATTCACCCAACGTCTTCAGTTCAAATTTTCCATTAAATATGCACCACAATACCACCTTCAATTTTTTTCAAGCTGGAATACTATTATATGTCCCTGTACCACATGCCACAGGATTCTGTGCTGCAAACAAGAAAACGGAAATGAACCTTGTTTGTATTTCCATGAAATATTCCTTCCTTTCAAGATTTTTTGCCCCAAACTGCAGCTTCATTAGAATTTGGCAGGATTCATTCAAGAGATCAACTGCCCTATAAATGAAAAAGTTTCTCCTGGCTTTCTAACTTTTGCATGTGCATTTACGTATAACTCTTACCTTCCCTAAACTAATCCTTCACATAACTGTTAGTGACTTCCAGTTATCTTTTAATTTACTTATAAAAGCCCAGATATTCTGTCCCATCACTTTGATTCTTTAAATTGCTATCAGGATCTTTTGGATATGCTTTTACTTCTCTAGAAGAATGCTTTTAAAGCATTAAATCTCTTAAACTCTTTATAGGTCAAATTAGAATCATTTTATTTTTCCAGTAATGCTAACATTTTTAGAAATAATTACACTCTAAACATTTATATCTCATAATCCTTAGGGTCCTAAAAACAATACCTTTTCCTCTGTTTCCCAAATTCTAGTTATGTTTAGAATGGGAGGAAAACAGAAGTTCTACTCCCAGGAATAGCATTAAAGTTATCTCTCTTTTTCCATTCCTAGGTGTTCTGTCTGACTATTGGTATTTTGACTATTATAAAAAAGTTTTCTCTACATCCTGATAATGCTGTATTATAGATGACAAATAACCTGAATCTGATATTGCATATTCAGTTAGTCATCCAAGGTCAAAGTTAAATTAGTGAATGCATAATAAATTGAATAGTTTGAGCACCTGGTCATTCCGTTCTACACTAAATAATGAGAATACTATACATTATCCTAACGAATTTTCAACATATCTTAGAGTACAGATAAGAAAAAAGGAAGGAAATATTAACCTGAATTATATATGACATCCCCCTGCAACCTCTTTTCAAACATATTATGAAACTCACTAGCTAATAAAAAAAAAATGACAAAGGGACATCAGGAGAGGAGAGAAAAAAAAAAGCCTTTGGACTTTGAAAACCATTGCCCAACAAACACTGGCCCAGGGCAAATAACCAAAGGAAGAATTGTAGGCAAACAAATAATACTTTAACTCTGCAATTAGAGTAAAAGCGTTTTACAACTTTTTCAAGCAACCTATATTAACTGTGAATGAAAAATTAATAGTATAATAAAATATTACTTTTTCATCTTGTGTTCTCTTATGTTAAGGAATACTTCTCATTTTCCATGTTGTATTTCTTTTTCATTAGGATGCTCTTTTATTAGATAAATATAAAATAGTTTAAAACGATACATCAAAGATCTTATGTAAAAGTTTCACAACCAGAGTTCAAATAACCTATCTCCCTTGTATTTCAATCGTACTTAATATAAAAACAAAAAACAAAGGCAAACTCAGTACTAATGTAAACATTGACTACATTCTGAAATAAATTTTGATTAAAAATATGCCAAAAACCACAATTTGGGTCTATCTCTTCTTTTACTCCTATATTAAGAAATTAACAACAGGCAACACAGGTTAACTCTTTCCTTTCTTTTCTCAAAAATGTTCCTGAAGCCCTAAATGAGAGGACTTTATAAAATTGCTGCTCAGTGTCCCAATTGATCTAACTCCCTTAAACTGCCAATATCAAATTTGTATAAGGTTCTGAGGCTTTTTTTTTTTTTTTTTGGCTCTATGCAGTGAATTTCATTTCTTCGTATTACACTTAACTCTCAGTACATCTGATCCTTAGGTTTCAATGTAACACAAATGATTGGGAAAGGTAGGGGAACCAAGAGTGCATACAACATAATGAAAGCCTATGCATCTCCACAATGAGAAATATTAAAGTAGAGCTACACATACATTTTTAAGAAAGATCATATCTTCTGTTTTTTAACATTTTCTTTTCTAAAACACACTTTCTTTCAAAGATGTGAAGAGCAGAAATAGAAACGCTGTTACATATGAAAGTTTCAACGGATTTGCTGCCAGCAGCTTTTCTTTATAGTGTTCCTCTTACCTACACTATGTGTTGGCACTGGCAGGTAGCCCTAATTCGTTAGTAGCCAAATTATTTTTGTCCCTGAAGTACGAGAAATCTCCATAGCACATGAATGAGACATGGTTTACTAGTTTACACACATTTTATAACTCCAAGAAACCAAAACTCATTCACAAATGCTTTCATTTCAGCAAAGAGAAGGGCCACAGAATACCAGAGATACCCACTTCGAATTCCTGTTCCCCATTGTCCATGAGAAAGTGAGGAGAAAAAAAATCTCTTTAACTTCAATAAAGAACTTTGATCCTTAATGCAAGAAAAATAAACAGCTTTCTGTCCACCACACTCCACATTTCATTTAAGTCAAAACATTTCAGTACAAGGCATTAAGAAACCACGTCATTTAGTAATAAACCTAAATGTCTCCAGATAAAAATTCATCATGACGGCATAGTAGGTTTAGATAATGTGGTTCATAATAACTAGCATCCTCATATCTCATGATCATCAGATACAATTATACGCTGCTGTACCACCTTCACTAAGTTATAGAGAAAAATAATAAGAAATAAGCAACACTTAGAAACACGTAACACAAAAACGCTGATTTAGCCACAGCAAAACATCTCTGAATTTTAAGGCAAGACAAAAGTAAATGTATTAACACTAAAGAGACAACTGACTAAAATGTTACTTAGATAAAAGAGAGGTTTGAAATACAATGAGCCGAGTTCAGGTTTGAACTGATTTAAGGTTTGACACTGATTTCAAATGTCTATGAACATCTACAAGCTTTTGTTTTAAATTTTCCTTCTGTCATGTTTTATGGGCAAAAACTCCTTAAACTACCTTGTAATAGATTAATTACTTTCAAGCTGGGTGACAAAAGGGCATAATGACCGGAAAATGATACAAAAGAAACAAAAAAAACGCATGTTAACAAGTTTATCAACAAACATGGGTAATTCTCATGAAGTACAGATTAAGGTTCAGTGGTTCCAAACTGGCAGCATTCAAATTGGGTTCATATTTGGGTTTTTTGTTTTGTTTGTTTTTTTAAACCACCTGTCCTAAAACGACATTGTTTATGCTAATTATCTTTGTTTATGCCACAATTCTGTTTGTTTACTACATTCTTTTAAAATACCATATCCCTATAAACAGTTCTCACCAGAATTCTTCTAAATCTTGTTTCGGTCTGGTCCTTCTCGGCAGCCCACTGAGCAGAATGCAGCTCTACAATGAAGGCGCAAGAGCTGAGAACAACTTTGAGTCTCTGACTCCTCAGGCTGGCAAAGGGAGGGAGTACTGCTGAGGTTTTACTCTCAGGCTCCAAGGGAAAAGGATACTGAATGTGGAGAAATGCAACACCCCCCTATTGGACAAGCAAAACCATATGCCACAATATCTCCATAGAAAATGTATGAACTCTCAATCAGTAAGTAAAGAAAAGAATAGATAACACTAAAGGAAAGAAAAAACAGCTTCCAAACTGCAGAAGAAAACATAGAGGTCAGAAAGAATAAAAAGGTCTTCTCTATCAGTTCCTGATCATAATGAAGGAAAATGTGGCATTCTCCTAAAGCATGTCAAATTTAAATTTTTTCACATTCTAGCAATAAAATAAGTGATACTAACAACTTGATCCTGTTTATCTACATAGCAATCAAATTTTACATTTAATACAAACGACGATGCTATCAATCAATGAAAGAGAAGGAAAGAGAGAATGAAGGAAGGAAGGAAGGAAGGAAGATTTTATGTTTTTGTCCATTTCTTATTCAAGACAATTTTCCATTAGGAAGGAGCTATTTCATGCTTTGGCTAAATCTTTGAAAATCTTTCTACCTTACTGCCATCATCTCAATCAGAGACCTAGCATATTGTAACTACACGTGAGTTAGTACAAGAGAAAAACTTAGATTAGTTTCTTTCCCAGACTGTTGGATAACCTCACTGAAATTAAAAATGAATAACAAATTATGAAAGAAAACAAAATTCATCTGTTATACTTATTTAACTTATCTATAAAAAGGGAAGTATTCAGCCTACATAATGCACATCTGCATTATACAATGTACTCATTAGGTTGCTGAAGAATTGATAGTGGAAAGAAAACAGACAATAAAAATCAGCCTTTACCCATGAATGTAATTTTGCTTTCTAAATGCATTATGAGTATAATCCACATGAAATAGTTTCCAACTCTGTGGAGGACTAATGTGCTAAAGAATCAGAACAGGTCTTATTATTTGCCTCTCATGTATGATGCATATGCAGATTTTTACCAAAAGCTCCCTAAGTACAGGTAAATACTTTAACATGTACTTATTATATTTGAGAAACATAAGAACACACCAATATGTGAAGTAATCATAATATCTGCACATTTCTATGTCTATCAAACCTGCTAAAAACTGAGCGGTTCACAATGTCACCTGACATTTAACCCTTAATTGTTCTTGGTATTCAGTCAGGTCTCCTGCCAAGTCTTCAGGACAGTATTCCAGCATAAGTGTGATAGAAACGTGGTTTATGAACTGCCTCATAAAAGCTGCATTCCAAACCAATGTCTTAGCTCAGTTAGCTTGCAAATTATTCACATGGTAATTAAAATCTGTACTCAGTTGTAGATATCATCTCCTCTGCAAAGTAGTAGTAAATAAAAAATAAATAAAATTATTTGAGGCTATCAGAACATCTTGAAAATATAATATCAAACTTACAGGTTTACAGTTGCCATTAGGTGACAGAATGTAACTTTTCTGTGATTCACACCTACAGTGTGTCTACTAACCTGAATGTACTTATCACTCATGAGCACAACGTTGTTTTTTTTTTAAGTTTTTAATTAAGCAAAATATATCTGTCTGTGTAATAAATACTTCTTTACTATGGTCAAACTTTAGGTAATTAAAGTACCACTAATGTCAGAAAGTAGTTTTTTTGCAAACCTCTAGTAGTAGCTTTTCATGGGAATTCTATGAATTAATTTGTAACAGCACCTGACGTATATTTCTTTCTTCAGAAAAAAGCTGACAAGTTTGCCAATAAGAAAAAAATATATTTATTTAGTCAGTATGACCAGAAATAAATTTGATGGAAATATGAAGTAAATAAGTTAATTTTTATTGCAGAAGGTTTTACTATAGTAGTGTTCCTTTCAACATGTAGAAAATCTGCTGCCTGTTATCTGTACCAATTTGGGAGAAGCAATCAAATAGGTGATATGAACAGCTTAATTTGCATAATCCCACTACTTTCTATCCCAACTTTTTTTCTCCTTTCTAGACATTATCAGAACTGTCTTCTGAAGAAATCATCTTACACTTGCTATTTAAGTTTCTAACATAAAGCAATTAGAAACTGTAACAAATAGCTTAGAGACAAAACTATTAAATTACAACCAAATAGGACAGCTATAAATAAAAAGGAAAGAAATAGAATTAAATGTTATTGAGAAAATATCAAAAATGGCTATCTTTACTTATCATGAACAAACTAATATTGACATTTAAGGCAAATATTTTCTTTTCATCCTTGGAATATCCAAAAGCAGGTGACATTTTCAAAAGAAAACCTTAAGCCACAATTTGTCATTATTTACTGTCAGTTAAATATGTACATTCATTGACTTCTTTTAAAAATTTGGGGAGAGTTCGAGCATTCATTCTAATGATGCTATTTACTCCCATTTAGACCATGGTGTCAGCTATGTTTCCTCTAAACAGCAAAATGTAGAAGACTTCCCTTGCAAATAATTTTTTAGAACGTATATGCTCATTTGCTTCCCACCTAGGAATTGTGTTTTTCAGTAATCATAATCAACTTACCACAGGGATACTTGAAAATAAAAATATTTCAAGTTTTTTACTGTTTAGTATCACTGTTCTATCTGCACTATCACCTGCATATTTTTAACAGACAATGACATTGTTACTACTTCTTAACTGTTTAACAACTGTTTATTAGTCTGACAGTACTGGCCACGTTCATTTCTAGGGCTGATAATATAGATATATAGAAATCTAAACCCAAATTTTGATCCCGATATTGAAGTTTTGAATATTCCTAAAAGTTCAAATAGTCTATAGGCTGGAAAGAATAAAAGATGGACAAGATTCTACCAATGAAATTCGTAAAAATGATCACATAAAACTTTTATAGTACATGCACCCCAAGCAACTTACTATGTCCTCTAGATCAAAGTTCTCTGTTTCATAAAGAAAATTAGAAATCTTCTTTTAGATTTCTAAGTCTGAGTGAAAAATTCATCTTTAGCAAGGGACCCAACAGAATAAAAATTAACAGTCAATAGAAATGAGCTATTTATAAATGAAAGTTGCAAACAGTTGAAAAGGCAAAAAAAAAAAAAATCTAATTACATCTGATAGTGTAGTTACATCGTAAATACCTCCTTTGGAGAATATAAATATTCAATATTGTGTCTACATGATATACTCTATCATGCATGGGTGCCTATAGAGACACTTACCCGTACAAATTTAATGTAAACAAATAGTAATGATTTGCTGAGATCTTTGTATGTATTACCAATTACCACCACAGGGGAAATTATTAAGGAATGTTATATTATATGACATTTTTCAGAATTATTTCAGCACCTAATATTTCTAAATGTGATAGTCATACTAACAACTCTATTGATTATGACTTGCTTATTTAATTAGCTAGTTAGAAAAGCACGCCTCTGGGTGACAAAAAAATGAAATTCCTACCAGGAAGAAAAAAGATGTTAACAGATTTGAGCATCAGAATAGGAAAGGGAAAAGTTTGGTTTAAAAAGAGATAATTGAAAAAATACAAATAAAGTTCACAGCAGGAAGCTTGCCTATATAGAGAAATAGGCTACAGCCTGTTAATATGTAACTACCTTTTTATAAGTACAATCTGTTAACAGGCTTACAAATCAGTCTCAGAGTTGTATTTGCAAAAAGTATAATTAGAATTAAAGAATATTATCACTTAAGTGCTACTCTGTGCATGCTAGAAAATTTAGCTGTGTTAAATTAGCAAACAGCTACATTAGGTAATATATGGTATGTTCCACGATGAATAACTTCCAACATTTACCTATGAAATAAGGCTATCTTTGCAAATAAAAGCTAACTAATTAAAGAGTTAATATATAGAACTGAAATTTTTAATTTAAAAGTGTTAAGAAAGCTCAAACAGTCGCTGGAATTATCTAGTAAAGATGCACTTTAATTTTAAAAAAGCAGAA